>JASAMV010007005.1:0-112272 GCA_030248065.1 Rhynchonema sp. JSB1_4
TGTCCATGGTGGTGATTAGGGTTAGAGGTCGGGGGTAGCCGAACCGACAGCCGACACCCGACATCTGGAAGTACCCGACACCCGACATCTCAGAAAAAAGCCGACACCCGACACCCGACAGTTGCAAAAAACCCGACACCCGACATCTAGTTTTTGAAAAAAACCCGACACCCGACACCTGTTTTTGGACCAAAAACAGGCAAATTTTTGCTCATTTGCATAGTGAGTGCAATTTTTTGGCTCAAGTTACTGAATTCAAGTATTTTCACACGAAATACACACCAAAATGTCACATTCTGCGTCTTCGGAAACATTTGGTTCGAAGAAAATTTTCTCTCAAAATTCTTCTCTCAGCAATACTGATTTTTTGAACCGTAAGTGTCGGGTGTCGGCTGTCGGGTGTCGGGTCCGAAAAAACCCGACACCCGACATCTGGAGGTACCCGACACCCGACACTTACACTTTTTTGGCACCCGACACCCGACATCTCTCTAACCATAGTGGTGATGGAAAACGGTAATGCCAGATCCCCTTCAGATCAGATCACAACAATGTTAGCTCGTACGAGGCACGACATACCATCATGAAGACGAGTGCACATGTACAATCCTTACACAGACCGTAAATGCGGGCCGGTCCGATGCCGATCATGGCACTGCAACAAAAATCAAAACTCATTTTCATCCAATAAACATACCATCATGGTGACGAGCGCGAAAGCATATGCGTGATAGATGATGAAGGAGAGCGCTTTGATCATTCCTCCGCCGACGGTCTTCTGGACGGGAGTGGAGGACTTGCTGAATAGACGTTGCAGATGTGCTTGCGCTGACGTCATACCAGATGAAGATGCATGATGCGATAGACGCTGCAAGCAGGCAAAGTAAGAACAGCGTAGGGACCATGCGGCATAGAACTTACCTCATCCTTAATTTTAAACCCTGACCCGATTACTGCAATCCGCCAGCTCATGGCACTCGCACGCACACGCTGCATGCTGCATTACTGCCGTCAATGAATGCATCTATTTTCTGCAGTTAACCGTTGACTCCCCAAATTTTGCACAGTGCAGAAAGTGTTATGGCAAGTAGCAATAAAAACCGGATAAATTAAAAGCGGTCATTAAAGTATGCCACTCGCTCAAAGTGTACATTTTGTTTAGAAAATGGCGTGTGTTGCTGCATGCGCTGTGTGTATAAAAAGTGCCATGAGCCGATGGATTGCCCTTCTTCCGGCTAACACCACGCGGTCGCTGTTTTGCCATTGCCAAAAATACGAAAAACTTCTATGTATTATAACAGCCAGACGATCCTGTTTTTCTGCGCAAGACAACGCAAAAGCCGCGGCAAGCGTATTGTATTAGCTGCAATATACGGTACATAGCAAACATCGAACTTGCCTCTCCATCTGTGAGGGCACAAACATCGCGTCATACTTAGAATACCGACGTCTGACCTGCCCTGCTACCTGCACACGAAACTGCCAACCTCCAAACTCAAATAATCGACCTCATCAACTTGATGTGAACATATGGTATCTAAACGGGTGTGACAAAAAATTATTTGCATCGGTCAATTTTTTTACCGGTCAGACAGCGGCCTGTACCCAACAATCGTTTGCTGAACAGACTTAGTGCCCCCAAACTCTCCACAAACAAGCCTCACTTGTCTGGTGCTGGCGGTCTGACCATCCCCAGGCGCATTGACTGACTGCAACACGTCATCGTTGTGCGGGGCGCCGTCGTCGCGCAGCAACTGAAACATCAGGACACTTGGTTTGACAGTGCAAGTGATTTGGGTGCAAATCATCACGTTCACATAGATTTCCCAATCGGAATAACATGATTCGTGATATCGTGAAATTAGAAAAGTATGTGTGTTACGAGTGCATGTGGCGTTACGATAGCATGGTTGGAGTGGGCAACTTCATAAGGTGGCTGAAGCAATCCCCTTTCATCTGGTTGTACCTACTTCTCATTTCGCCTTTTCCTTCATCCTTGGCCTGGCCTAAATGTACATCGCAACAAACCCACATACATACGTTAAGAGTTAAAGTGGCAGGTAACCAGCACAGTACCAAACCAGAAGTGTACTATGCAATGGGCCAGTGCAATTTTTTTTGAAAAGAGCTGACCGCCCCCTACTCCGTATTTTTTGCCATGTGATTTTCAACTATAGCAACGCATCGGTTAGACCACGCAGCTGAATCAACATAAATTCAGTCAACATTGTGCAACGCTCACTTTCACTTCGGTCTGCTAGTAATCGTATTGATTGCACTACAAGTACGCAGGTATATAAACCGGTACTAACCGTTGTTCGCAGCTGCCGATTACTAAGCTAAACGCACAAGAATATGTCTCAGACACCGACAAAACACGGTGAGCCAAAACATCATAAAACATAATAAAGAGCAACTAACAACAGAACCTGGGCGCAGTGATAGCAAACAGTTAGCAACATACTTTCCTGTCAACTCATGTACACATTCTTTGGCCCAGGTCATGTGGCTGTGCAGCTCGAATGTTGACAACAACAGGGTCGTAATCATAAAGGTAACGAGTGCGGTGATTCAGGACTCAGTTATGAACAGCACTTATAAATAAAAACGATCAGAATGATTGAACAAGCACAGCGACACTTGGCAACGTTAACAGGTGCGTGATCAAGTTGTGCATGTGTGTGTACGTATGTATATGTAGTGACTGCTTGCTTAGTTCACCTAAAAGCGTTCGAATCGAAAACACGTAGAAAGATGGAACTACACACGGGACTCAGTGTTCCGAATAGCGCGACACAAAACAAGGTGCGTGATGCAACAAAGTTCGCAAGCAAGACACACGGATCTGACAGCTTAACAATCCTCAAAAAACATACATTTGCGTCCGATGTGGCAAAATTGAGCTGCAATTGAAGAGAAACGATAAAAATACATAGCACATCAAACGGTCACTAATTGACGGATCGGACCAGAAAACGCGTAGGATCAGACTAGCACTGAACTATTTTCACGGTTATTTTTGGTATCATTTCGCTATTACTTCCCAAATGTGCGAGATATCTAAATCTAAAGACAGGTTTGTTTCAGGCAGCGAATTCAGGTATACGTATTTGGAGGACATGCGAGCACAACAAAGGTGCACACGACACGAACAAACAAACAGTTGGCTGATCACAGCTTGATCAAATCCGCTCAATGGCAGGGCAGCCAGGAGTTTGGTCTGATTCGCCGTGTTCTCACAGAAGGGAGTGCACAAGGACATCGCCAGTGCGAATCTATCAGGCGGCCACCGCGAGCAGTCCACTGCTGTTGATTCAGTGGTGAGAAAAACAGGCAGAATCGAGAGTCCGTTCAAAGTTGCAAGTTCCAACAGAAATAACGACAGAATCAACAACCAGCAGTCAAACAAAGGAATGAAACAAAGGGACAAATGAAAATAGTGCAAAAGTGTCCGATCCGATGCTTACCACTGTTCGTTCCTCGCGCCTGGACCGCTTCTGTGCGCTGCCTCGCATCGATGGGGTGATCCCCGATTGATTGCTAACATCGGCAACGGTTGTAAGTGGATGCTGCAACAGACAAACACAGCACAAAATCATACAAACGGCTGGTGTGTGATCATGCAGCACGCTTGCTTCACGGCTAATTGCAAAACGGTTGACACACGTGTTCCCAGAGAGCAAGGAATTGAGGGACTGGAAAAAATATCACAGCAACACGAGGCTTGCGTCAACCATTTTGGAATACGGCCCACTTCACTGCACCACAAAAGCACGACATTGAAGGACAGAAGGCAACAACGATGTTTCTCTGGCAAAAAGTAGAAACAGTCGAAAATAGCTTGCATACTGTTTTCTATTGCGAAAAAACGGCCGGGACGATAGAAGCGTGTGGGAAAACGAACATTTTGGAAAAATATACAAAGATCTTGGTACAAAGGGTGCTAACACGGATCATTGTTATTAACTCAGGTGCCATGAAGTGTGTGACAATGTGCAAAGTCCCTTTGAAGTGAATTCTTGTTCTCGAGATATCGGTACTCATAAATGTTTAGTACACCGCCCAGTTATATTCCTTCCAGAACACCTACGATTAGGGAAGCTACCAGGACGAAGCGTTTAAAACTCACCGTTGTAGGGCCACACAGGAATAAGAAGAATTTCCAGGTCCAGGATGGCTAAATCATGCACCAAAACAGATTGGAGCTCCAAACGCAAATGCAAAACAGAATCGACACGAAACGACAACAATTTCCTTCCCTATTTCCAAAAAAACCTACTTCCTCGTGCACCGACACATCTTCAATACCACTCGTCCGGTAATGCGAATGTCGACTAACGCCACCTGCAAAGACAAAAAAGTTGATTTCAAACTTGGAAACTGGTTCGGATCTGTCTTGTGGTCTCCTAATTTTTTGACAATCAGTTTGAACTTACACGTATTTGTGATGTTTAATAATGTAACAGCAGTGAGTTTAATGTCAAGTCAACGTCAAAGTCGTTCGTCAGCTATCTCACCCAACTCGAATCCCCACAAACAACGCACCCCTGGTAATCTTGTACTGAACCACGACGAATATATAGAATACGAGCAAGAGAATCGGATTGAGCAACGTCGGCCACTTGGCCTGCAGCCAATCAACGTGCAAAATATGGGCAGCCGATGTGCCGTTGCACGACCACATTGACACGATCGGGGTGAGACCGACAATGCTGCAACAATGTGCACATGTTCACTTGCTGGTTATGGAAAATAGCACCATTGTTTGGTTAGTAGAAATATGTAGATTTTTGCCTCGCAATGTCAAATAAGAACAAAGCGACGACGTATAACACGTTTGCATGGCGTGGTCATGTCAGTCAAAAACAGCGAAACTTAGAAATTGTCATGGATGGGAATGTCTTCGTCCAAAGTGGGTATTATTACCACTCGTACTGGACGGCCTATTTCACAGGTCGGTATTATGTTTTCGACAATGACATGAAAACACCCCCAAACCTCACCGTGCAGCCAGCGTATTCTCAGGCACCCACTCTTGCGCGGTCGGCAATTGATAAAGATACAGTACACACAGATGCGCAATGGCGTACACGATCAGCGCCAGTTTGATCTTGTTGACGACGGCTCGAAATAGAGGTCGTTGCAGCGACCACCAGGTGATGATGATTAGCGCGATGCCAAAATACGCGAACGACATCAACGACGGATAGATTGTTCCGACCACAAATGTCAACAGGACGCACACAACATCCGACACGCGTTTCATCATGTACGCATGCAATATTGGGGGTGGATTGGCGTTGTACGCCGTCGAGCCACCCGGTAACGAGGCGGGAACGGGTGGAGCAGCCGAGTCGGGCGTGCCTCCGTCTCTGGAAATAAACAATAATATGCAGTACACAGCACAGATCACGTCTTGCGCTTTGTGTCCAGGTCCAACGTCGGACAAACAAAAATCGTTTCCCACACTTTTGACTTTCAGAGTGAATGAAACAGAAGACTTTCTAACGGATTTTGTTTTCACCATGAATTCCTTTGCAAAACAAAGAAAATCATAAACAATTTTTTGCCATCTCAGGATGTGCAGCCAATTGCAGCAAGCACCAACCGATTGGGTCCATTGAATGACGTTTCTGGATTGTCGCTCTGATTCGCATTTCCGCCCGATTGATCGATGATTTCCATCTGCGAATCTGAGACGGGCTGCGTCTGCATCAGCACACAGACCATGTAGGCAACCACTGTGCTCATAAATGCAATGCATTCCGGCAAGATTATGCGTGCGCTGTTCGCTGCGTCTGATGGTAGCACTCTGCAAATCGCGTCATTATGGTGATTTGACTCGGATATGATCGGTGAAAAAAATAAATTTTTCAATCAGGTGAGGGCGGGACCAAGCTTGAAGATCGGATTTCTAGGGTAGTTGAGATCTGACTGGCATGTCACGTCACCACGTGCGAATTTAGAACATTTCGAGAATTATTGATGGTTGGGATTTCGAATGGGGCAAAACTATTCCAGAGACAGTATCTCAAAATATTTACACAACGCAATTCAAACGTCACGTGACAGCACCACAGATCGCATCCTATTCCGATTGTGAAGCCCAGTGGTGTCGTTGGGGGGAAGGGGGGTTACCCCCTAGTATCCGGTATCCGGTATCTTGATTTTTTCACCCATGGGGTATCCGGTGTCCTGACTTTTTGTCCAGGGGTATCCTACCCAAGTTTTTTTTCGAAAACCGTAGAAATGGCCTATTTTTACCTCCAAAATGCTCAAAATCGCTTGCTGGCGCAAGCATAACCCCAAAAATGACCATTTTTTGTGCTTCCAACACCAATTTTGCTCAATTTTCCTCTAAAAAATTAACCTTTTTTGAACAACCCCCTTGGGTATCCGAGACTTTTTATTTTGGGGGCAACCCCCCTGGTATCCGAGATTTTTCGTTTTGGGTATCCGGTATCCGAAAATTTTGGATTTTGGGTATCCAGTATCCGGACTTTTTGATTTCCCAACGACACCACTGGTGAAGCGTAACGCTTAAAAAACAAGAACATAATCTCTCTAATATCAACCACAAGCACTGACTTTGCAAGCCCGATCTGCTGTAGCACGAGTTCGGCGATTGTATTGCATTGCCGCAAGTACTGCTGTTCGTCCACTGTGGCCGCATAGATTTGATAGACGATTTGTGCGAGTGTGCAAAGTGTGACTAGCAGTAATGAGATTAGTAAGTACGTCCGGGTCGCGGCTGAAAGGAACATTGTTGTCGGTTTGCACAGCACAAGACCCACTTTTGACACATCAATCAAATCATCAACTAACAACAAAACTCACGCAAAACGCCGCTGCGCGAGCGAATATTTGGCAACAAAAGTGACAGCAGAGCGACAACGCCGTAGCCAAGCGATATCAGACTTGGTCGAATGACGGCAGCTGAAAATTTAAAAATCATAAGCGTAGCACCTCACTGCTATATACCAGAGGTCGCAATCGGGCCGGGTTTGGCCGGCCCGACCCGGCCCGATCTCTCAAATCTCCGGCCCCGCCAGGCCCGAGGTGGTCAAAGCTCGGCCCAGCCCCAGCTCAAATTTTTTGAGTCAGGTTTTTACCCGATTTTTGTTATAATTTTTGCGACTTTTCTGAATCTTTTGGTGGAAAAATAATTCCTTTCAATGAAAATGTTATCAGATACCGTGAAAACCCAATACAAAGGGGGCTCTATTAATTCACTGACCCCTTTCTGGGGAGGCTTTATTCCAGGGGGCTCTATTAATTCACTGACCTGAATCTGAAAAATTGTTCTCAGAAATACCCCTAAAAACCCTTAAAAAGGGGTTTGAAAGGATGTTTTTACGCTTATGATCACATGTTTTCATGATGATGATGATGATGATTATTTCGCTTATGATTCACACATTTTCACAAAAAAAATTTTTTCTTTTTAAATTTCACTTTTTCTACTAGAATAGGGAGCACAAAAAAAAAAAAAAAAAAAAAAAAAAAAAAAACAAAAAAAAAAAAAAAAAAAAAAAAACACAAAAAAAAAAAAAAAAATAAAAATTAAAACAAATAAAAAAAAAAAAAAAAAAAAAAACAAAAAAAAAAAATAAAAAAAAACAACCCAGTGCCACACAAAAAAAAAAAACACAAAAACACAAAAAAAAAAAAAAAACTAGATGTCGGGTGTCGGGTTTTTTTGGAACTGTCGGGTGTCGGGTGTCGGCTTTTTTTCTCAAATGTCGGGTGTCGGGTATTTTCAGATGTCGGGTGTCGGCTGTCGGGTGTCGGGTACCCCCAGTGTAGTACTTGGTCAGGGTGTTGACGATAGATAGATTGGGACCCGAAATGTGTTGACGATAGATAGATGACCCAAGTCCGAAATCTGGGGGGGTCGACCCAAACTTGTTGACGATAGATAGATGGGGGGGGGGGGGTCGCCAAAAATCAAGGTATAGTATAGTGCACTAAGTAGGTAATAATGTGTAAATATTAATGAAAATGTACTTAGATGTACTAAATCCGCGCGTAGCGCGCGATTTTTTGCCTATTTGGGACAAAAAATACCGATTTTGAGCCATTTTGAGGCAAAAACACCCATTTTGGGGTCCAAATGTGTTGACGATAGATAGATTGTTCCCAGAATTTGTTGACGATAGATAGATTTGCCCATAAGTGTTGACGATAGATAGATGAAATAAAAAAGTGTTGACGATAGATAGATGAATTTGGGGGGGGACCCCCCCCCCCACCCCCCCCCCCAAGTACTACCCTGGGTACCCCCCCGACCTCTAACCCTACCTGGGATTTTGGGGGGGAATCCGGTTTGGGGGGAGGGGGGGAGATTTTTCGGGGCGGGTAGGGTACAACACAGGTTTTTTCGCGTGCCTGTTTTTATGTGCTAAAAAGTACATATATCGCGCGTAGCGCCCGGGCGGCGACCTACCTACTGTACCAGGATGGAGCGTCAACCTACCTACCTACTGTACCTAAGGGCAGGGGGGACCCCCACCCCCCTGCTACACCATTGACGTAAAGCCTTTTATGGAAGATCTGCACCTAAAAACACTCAATAATGACCAGTAACACCCTGACAGAACTCCATTTTAGGGATATTTTTTGGAACATTTTTTGAGATTTTGGGCAGCGAAAAAATACAGCCCCCCAAAAATAGAGCCCCCCCAAAAATACAGCCCCCTAAAAGGGGTCAGTGAAAAAATACAGCCCCCCTTGTATTTTAGGTTTTACGGCAAGTCACTTCAGATTCAGAAGCTTCGGGCCGGGCACGCCGGCCCGGCCCGGCCCGACGCTGCAAATCTCCGGCCCAGCCCGAGCCAAAAGCCCAAAATCGCGGCCACGCCCGGCCCGAGGTGGGGCCGGCCCGATTACGATTACGACCTCTGCTCCAAATCTCCGGCCCGGCCCGGCCCGAACCAAAAGCCCAAAATCGCGTCCCGTCCCGGCCCGAGCCGAGTGAAACGAAAGGAAACAACCACCAACCTATCAAAAGTGATATCGGCCACACACAACGATAAACGACCGATTTGACCACCGCAGACACCATCGTTGATTATTTAATTCCCACAATAATGATCACAAAATAATAAATTGTAACGGTTACGGATACGGATTACGGGAAAATGTTACAGGATCTCAAGAATCATCGTCGGCTTCGCATCGGCACGACGATAACGCTGGCCCTTGCAGCTGTTTTTTAACGACCACCAACGACTGTTTTCTAATTTCTGAAGAGCAAGTTACCGTGCTAAGTTTAAATCTCAGCATTCCGCCCACAGCCAGCCACCACAAACGCCGGCCGGTTTTCTTGCGGCAAAAAAATAAAAAAAACATTTATTTTCTTTGGTATTCAGTTTGAGATGTGAGCGGAGGAGCTTGCTGACCGGAGTGCGGCCGCGAAAACTGATCACAAGCAAAACAAAGGATAAACAAAACAAACCCGACCGACTCCCTTGCGCTGGGGGGAACTAATTACAAATAACCCGGATAATGCTGATAAACCCGACTACAACTGCGCTAGGGGGCAGACTGAAGGATTGAAAATAAAACGGATAAAACCGAATCAGTAGTGAGACGGTTCGTTCCCAGTGGTCTGGTCCCAATTGGATGTAGCTGTTCTGCAATGGTGATCTCGTTGTTTGACAGGCCGTGTGATGTTTCATTTGACGCAGGCTGGCGCCTAAGCCTAATATCCTTGTGCAATATTAACTGTGCATGTTCAAAACCCTTGACCTGATTCATTAAATATTGAAGTGCATTATGAGACCAAATCAACATTGTAAATGCGCCAGATATTCTGCACAATTTCCTTTGTGAAACATTACTCAATACGGATAACATGAATATTTTTATCTGAATAAATAAAAGTTCCCGGATAAAAAAAGATAATTGTTGTTATGCACGCGGTTAAGAACCTGTTGTCTTATGACAAGGAAGTATAATAGAGTATCAAGCTTTTCGTTGGGGCATATTGAAATGCTCAACCAATGGCACCACAATTAGCAACACGATTGTGATGGATGACGTAGCAGCGAGAAATATCCAGAACAGTAGTCTATCTGAAATACAAACTACAAAAATGTGCCTGCCTGTTGTCTTTTTTGAAACATCATCAGATATCAAACTTATCAATACGCACCCAATACTTGCGCTGCGCGTTGCCATTCTTGGGCCGATTTCGTTTCGTTCTTCTCGTGGGTCTTCTTTCTGTTCAACATGCGCAGAATTTCGCGAATTCGCGCTCGGAACTGTGTGGCTCCTGGATAAGGAGGTTAGTATGGTAATAAGAAGGTAATAATTATGTTGTTTACCATGGCGGTTCATATCCCCGAAACTGTCAAAACCTCCGGATTACACTGTGCAACACGTCTACATACCAGGTGACAAATAACGATGCTTGGTAACAAATTGATTGTTGACGATCCGAGCCTTTATTCGACTTCGTCGTGACGACGATTGATGGCTGATGTCAACTGCTTGACCATCGGGACACATTTGACATAAACCAGCTGTGGGGTACATCAAATCACTAGTTGGGTTACGGTATGACTGTATTTGGGTTACTGTGACTCTCACCTGCATGATGTCCATGATAGGTCTGCTCCACATGCACCACGTTGCTGTCCAGATAACGATCGCCGAACAAAATCGAATCTGGACCCAAATTCAAATCAGCCAATAGTCGTTGACGACGAGTCGCTGATTGGCTGCGTTCATCCCCACCGACGTCATCGAGTGGACCGCATAGGTTCGGACCGATAACGTCCAAGAGTAACCATCTAAGAAACTTTGGGAACGGTCGGCCGTCGCGTCGGTGGTGGAAATTGAGAACCGGGAAAGAAAATAAAGAGTAAAGCAACTGTTTTGGAAGAAAAAACATTGAACTAAGTCAAACCATGACGGTCATAACGACGGACACGCAGGTCATGCTCATAACAGATGTCAGGTAGATTCCTGAATAAAACGCTTTTTATGCGTGGGAGCGATGCTGATATCGGGCAGGGAAAAGCACGCACCGATCAACGGCATTGAATCGGATGTTTCAGGCATCTTCTCTGCTATCGCCAGGACGAACACGCTGAAGGCGAGTAAAACCTGCGCAGATTTTTGACAAGTTGGAAGTAGGAAAACTATTTATACACAACACAGAATATAGAATGTCATACCGTTATGCCGAGCACAATTTTCTCTCCGGAATTCGGTGGCAAGCAGAACACAAGCAGCGTCAACGCTGACATCATCATGCACGGGAAGATAATGTTGTACCTGAGGGTGAAACATCACGTGATTTGTGACCAGCGTAAAACTACTTCTGTTGACCAGCGTAAAACCACTATCAGGCATTTGGAGCACGAAACAATTTTTATAGTATAGAATTTCTGTATTCAAAACCGAATTAAACTGAAACATTTGGTGGGGACTTCAAGTAGAGAAAATCCCGGCACATGTAATAGAGTGTCTTTCTCCGTATGCGAACGAAGAACGTGATGTCTGGATACGGTTGCGGACAGCAGGTGTATTTGGCCACCGATCGTTTCTGATAGACATCGATGAGGTCGAATTCACCATTCGGTACGTAGTTCGAGAGGTCGATGTTCAAAGAAGCGTTAGTCAGATCCACTTGGAAACCTGTAATCGGTGCGATCTTTGTTCAGACAAGCGTTCTTGGAGACGAATAGTAAACAACAGTTATAGGCCGTTCAGAAATCAGAGTCCAACGCAACCATGTGGACTGCCCACCAAGCTAACCATCGTACATCCACGATCCATACTTGAATTTGCACAATTGACTGTCGAATGGAAAATAGGTGACATCGATGGTGCATGTGGCTCGCAACAGCACGGGCGGTGGCCAGAACACTGCACCCTGATGATCGAGGAATGCTCGTGCACGCATATAACCGCGCGTCATGTCATCCGCACTGGAATTTGACTCTTCTCAACTCTGGGTGGTACCTTGGTCATTAGGGTGGTTGACTTTGTAACCATAATCCATGAACTTCACGTCCAATACTGCTCTACTCCGATAGCTCAGCTAGTAATGTGATCGCCCGGTTAGCGAAATTAAATGGGTTAGAGTTCCAGTTGGAGCTAGCAGTTTTTTTGTTCAACATGGATTATGATTTGTACTTGCGTTGACGTTTTCATACCTCGATAGTGCCATGGCGCAAAAGAACACGTGAACTCGTTACCGAGACCGAACCGATCACCACTTTTGATATATCAATATACGACCAGTACATTGTCGATTTTTATTTTGATTCTAAACAAACTAGACAGGTTGATATAAAAATGAAGTACCTACATACCTGTTGTAGAGAACAATGTCCGGCAACCAGATGTAATTACAGGGAATGCGAATGTTGGTGATTCCGCCAAAATGGTCAGGATTCCAGCGCAGCAGCTCATCCTCCCAAGACTGTCATGTGGAGGTTGAAGAGTTTATTTTATTACGATGCAATGCGCGATGAACAAAACGTACCTGATCCAGCCAGGCGTTGATCGCCAAAACCTGCTTCTTCTCATCCTGAACACGGTTGAGTTTTGATTTCACAAATTTATTTCTCACCAATCAAGTGACCCAAATCAACAACCCACCAAGTCAAATATGGTGGTCAGCGTGAGGCCAACTTTGACCGTGATCACTTGCTTGTGGTCAAATACTGGTCTAACGTTCTTATCGTAGCCAGCCATCAGATGATAGAATAAACGCTGTTCCTCGGTGTAGTACGCCCAATCTGTAAACAGTAGGAAGGAAAGACCGTGTAAGGACTTAGCAAGTTCCACAATCAAGAACTCACCTGATAAATTTGAATGTAACGCATGAAATCCCATGATAGCGAGCATAGGCCACATGATTGACGCTGTTTTGCAAAATACTGAGGCTTTGTCAAAAGCTTGTATCAGATAAGCTTATATGAGATCCAGTAAATAAATATTGCCTGGGTAACCACGGGCTCGAATGACACGGGGTACCGTGAAGCGACCGCTGGCGAGGGTCACACTGGTTTTTGAAATGCGTCTCATAAGAGGCCCTTGAGATGCTGAGCGGTCCATGTTTGAACTGCGCACGTCTTATGCTTGATCAGTGGTACCCGCTGCTCTATAGTCTTCAACTGACAGTTATTAGCTGCGCTCTGTTCAAACTTGCCCTACCCATCTGGTGTGCAAAGGACTTGTGCCTTGAGGGCAGCCTTATACCTGGCATAGGTGGTAAACGTATATGCGGGTGTGCTTTGAGGGCATGGGTGCATATGACGCGTGGTGGGGTTGCGGTTTCGACCCTCGTCAGTTAGACGGACAGCTTTTTGGGGCTAGCCCTGGCTGTCCGTCTAACTGACGAGACCCAGGCTGCCGCGGTATTAGATTTTGGGTCGAAACCGCAACCCCACCACGCGTCATTTGCACCCCGTGCCCTCAAAGCACACCCGCATATACCATCTGGTGTGCTTTGGATCCCACTTGTCCGTGATCACGCCCACGCGTGCACATGCTGTGTGTGTGCTCACCTCCGTCGTTCAGTGTGCAAAACAAAAAAAACGAACAGCCGCACTTCTCTGGGCATGACTTTACCGGACAATTGTACCGTAGTTCTGTTATTGCAACCACAACAAAACAGAAACATGGATATTGAATGCAACGAATAGAGTACCAGACAGAGTGAGATCAAACGTGACGTCTCTTTTCTCACTGCTTTTATCCATGCCATTACTTCTAAACAATAAGTGTTCTTCTCGCGAACAGCAGAGCGTAAGTGCCTACTTTCACATTGTAAGCTCGTCAAAAACATAAACGATGTTCACTCACCATTGAAAGTGCCATTAGATCACATTGAAAAACTAAATATTTCATTCAATCAAATGCGTTGTTGTGGGTCAAGGTTGCACAAGGTTTCATGCCGTAATCGTGAACAATGTGCAAGAAACAAACAGCAGCAATTGTATTCTTTCTCGTTGGTCCCAACATAGCAATTGTGAACATATTTTTTTTCAAATGTACGCAATTCAAAAATGTGTTGTCCCGTCAAAATCATTCTTTGAATACAACTAATATGGCGTTCGACCTTGTAAACACAAACAGTCAAAAAATTGTCCGGTGTTTGTTTTGCAAAGATTCCATTCAATCAATTATCCACAACGGTGCTCCATGCCAAAAACAAATAATTTTTCGTTTCTGAGTTTGAAGCATCCTTTTCGGAGTCCGGCTTGATTCGTCGTGAAATTAAAAAGAACATTGACTCTTGTCTTTTTGCCTGGTCCTGGATATGAACGCTGCACATCTTTTCGAACAATTCTCACTCTTCGTTTTATTGGGCTGGTGAGCAATTAACCGTCCGAGAAAAAACTTTAAAATGCATAAGCAGTAAAAACAAAATTTCATTTCCAATCCGTCTGCGGTTCGTTTTATTTCAGATGTTTATGGTTCTGGTCCGTTTTTAATATCGTGATTGCGGTTTTACGCATAAACTTTATTTTTTCGTTGATATAACAGACGCAGCAGTGCACATTGCTATGCAATTTTGTAGTCGTTGACTTCTCAATCTAAGTATGGCTATTGACACCAATTTTTTGATCCAAACTCGTTCACGGGTTTTAAAAGTATTCAGTCAATGACGGTTTTTAGTGAGTCGGCATTTATAAAAGAAAACGTTTAATCAACCAGCGAGAGGTCTGTTTCGCGTTGATTCGAAGGAATTATTGCCAAAGATAAAGAATTAAGGGCGTTAAAAGTGGCGACCGTTGCAAAAACTTTTTTACAAGCGCGTGCGTTCACTCATTTCTTCTGCCACGGCACTGTACTTCACAAAACAAAAAAATAGTTATCTAAAATCTTCTTCTGTTCCAAAAAATAATCTGACGTCACTGAACTTCACGAGGAAGTGTACTTAATTTGTTTCTGTTCGTATCCATTTTTTTCTCTCTGGGACAAAATACTATTTATCAGGTCTTAAAAATAATTTCTAGTCCCATGTACATACATATAGTTTCAATAACTCAACCCTAGTGACGACTGCAGCGGAGCGCGATTGTTACACAATTTATGAAAAAAATATTTTCCTGCGCAAGAAAGATTAACTCGTCGTTTGATCCCATGACCGCAAGATGATCACTTCACTGCAGCAAATGATCAATTTGCGTTCCAACAGAAAAATCCGCGGGTAAATTACGTGATATGATCTGGGTACGGGGTCAAGCTTGGTGATCGGATCGGATAGGGCCAGATTATCTTCACCCTTTTGAATTCAGCATATTACGTGATCTAAATCGAAAATCCTACAGTTGCCACTATTTTCAACCAGCTATGGTTTTTTAAGGTTGTCACCAGACAGCAAATGAGGAACTTTTGCACTGGTCAACCTACCCTCAGTTAAAAAATGTAACCTGATCAAGACAGACCGATCACCAAGTTTTCACCTTTTTCGTGTCTGAGATACAAAATGAAAATTCTGCCCGTTCAACTACGTTGTGTTCATTACGATAACAATATCCCAACAGAGATGTCATGTCGTCTTTTCACCAAGTGAAACTGTCAGAACGTCTTTTACCGCCGCAAATTTTTCATCTTCATTAACTTTTTCTGGATTTCTTCCTTTCATTTCGTGCCTGTTACGTGAAGAATTGGGTTTACATTTACTTTCGTGCGCGCGCTCGCGTCAACGACGAAAGTTGCGTGAGTCGTGTGGCGAATGGAAACACTCTTCATTTCGGTCTGTTGGTCCCCCGAAAGACAGGTACAAACCAAAACAAAAACCATGTCATATACGTTATCTAAAAAAATTATTTGAGTGTTAATCACTCTATATAGGTGGTTTTATTTCGCAGTTCGCACAAGTATGTAAAACAACATTTCTGATTCGTTGTAGCAGCCCATGGGCGCGTTGCGTGACACAGCTCATAATGGCGCCCCCTCTCCAAAAACCACACCCAACAGAAGTTGTTATAGTTTTCACTGCATTGTTTCAGTTTCATGGAACTTTTACAAATTACAAATCGGTGAATTCACTGTTTACGTAACCGTCAACTTTCCTTCTTCATTCATATACATATGCACGAATGGAGTTCCCCTGTCCCCGAGAAAGTCAAATGATCTCTTCGTGGAAAACCAACACACGTGCCTCAATGTAGTGCACCGACGCTCTTGTCTTTCATGCACAATACGCTGGAAATTAGGGTGTTAGAAAACACGTCGGCGTGAATTTTTCATAGATGTTCAGATATTCTGAGAAAACAACAGTCAAAAAACGTTTCCAATGTGTGGCAGCGCGAGTTTTATTTCAAACATTCCGGTTCCTCCCCTTATTCGGTGCGATATGCGAGGGCGGTGTTACTTTACTACTGCTTTGCTTTGCTTCCTCACGCGCTTCAGACAATTTTCAAGTGTCCAGGGTCCATGAGTGTTTCCATACTTGGTGATCGGATCGCATTTGTCTTTCAATTTTTTTAACCGAAACTGTATACGTAGCTTTTTTGAGATCTGCGTATGCAACCTAATATCGGCCACTTCATACGTATAGTAAATCTACTGATAAATCTCTAAAGCAGTGAATCTGAAAACATTGTCGGTTCAGAAAAGTCACGTGACCAAAGACCTTATCCATTCCGATCCGATCACCAAGTTTGACAGCGGCTGATTTGTTAGGATGCAGCTGTTTTGTTGACACTTTTATGTTTTTCGCGACGCTGCATTTTTTGATTCGTTGATTTATTATGCCCGCAAGAATAACTAGACTCATGCAAAAAGCAAGTCTCAACATATCGTTACCTCATACACGTGCCCTTGGATGAGTGTTGGAGGTTTCTCGCATAAATTCCGTAAATTGGAGGTCTAACGACATTTTCGCAACTTTAAAACACACCAAATGTTTTTAACCAGCCTGAAATGAATAGTAAAATCCATCACGAATACGATAAAGTTTAGAATACAAACCCCAAAGCTGGCCACTTCATGAAATCACGCGTGAGACCTTGGATGCTCAAGTGCTATAGCCTTCATACGATAAATTGTCGCCAACTCACACTTTTTATTGTTATTGCTGTTTATACAAAGAAATAGGTACTGCCACATTTAGCAATCTCGCCAAATTTTATTTCGTCTATTCTTCTCGCCTCTTGTATAGTTGATTTTCGATCAGACATGCCTGCCCACAAGTTTGAAATCTTCCAAGTGGAATTGACATGTCAACCGCTTTTTGTAAAAAGACAAGCGGAAACACCCTTTAAAGTGGTCAGTAATCCAGCTTTGGTTAGGACGATGTTTGAAAGCAGCACAATATCATTGCAAACACACTCATCTCCGCCTTGTTTGTGAAGCAAACAGCTGCCATTTTCATGTGACTATCATATCACGTGAAAAAACCAGCCCTCTGCTGAATTTGTCCGGCCAAAAACAGATGGCTAACCATCAAATTTATAGCAGCCTTTATTGTGTTGAAGCTGGATTTAAAATTTTATGCTTTATCGTACATTATGCCTGCGCATATTTTATATCCCGTATTGTTTTCATATGCCATATAACCTGTATTTCGGAAAGCACCCACATTGTAGCCACAACAACTCCTGTCCAAAAAGCGGCAGATGGGCATACTAGGTAAATATTTGTGAATTTTAGTGCTGGTCACTCAATTCAATATGAGCAATTTGCTGAATGAAAATAAAAGTGAAATCAACACCCAATATAAATCCAAGCGAGCAGTACGCGTTTTCTGATCCGTGACGGATATCGGCCCATATCTGATGCCCCTATGTATATGTCCATTTTTCACTCTAAATTCGTGATTGATCATTCTTTGGTCACCAGATAGTGACATATCGTACATTACATGTTCGCAATAGTCGTTCGCCTTGCTAAATCACGGCAACAGCTGCCCCATAATTCTTTCTTCCCCCACATTGTGATGTCCTTGCGTGTGGTCACATCACATCTCCGTCTGTATGCGTATCAAAAATCATGGCGCTAAAAACAACAACAGCGACTAGATATCCATGCGCATTGCATTATGAATATCGAAATATCGCACATATCCCATGGATAGTGTATACATCTAGAGTGACTGACTGGCAATAAAAGCGAGAGCAGCAGATTTATTTTGACCTTCTTGACTCGAGACATGATCAAAATTGAGATATATAGTGATCGCTATTCTTTCTTTTATTCGTGATATTATTCAGACATGGAGCTGTGTACATATATGTGTACCAACATGAGATTGCCGCACGTGCATGTGCAGTTGTGGTATTATAAATTCACTTTTGTTTGCCTCCCCGTGCGTTCGCATTGCTCTCACCTTTCCCTTATCTCTGATCTTGGCAAGGCTGAGAGATGCGCAGTCTTCTCTCATGTTCATAAAACCTCTTTTTGAACTATCTGGTCGGCATTTTCAACGTTGTTCTCTTTCACGGACCAGCCTTGTTTGCAATGATGAAAAAATCAGGGACAGAAGTCGCAGCTGCTGTTTTTGCTCTGGAAGAGACCATGGTCATTCATAACGTCCTTCGACAATGTTGAATTCCCTCGACAAAGTCTTAACATTCAATCCTTGAAAGTTTTTTGCTGATACTCCGTTTAACATCCCATGGGCTGTGGTAGTCAGGGTTGGGCAAAAAACGTTTTTTTTTCAAAAAATCGTTTTTTTTAAAAAAAAACGGTTTTTTTTAAAAAAAACGTTTTTTTCTAAAACGCCCAGATGACCAAAATATGCCCCCAAAAAATTGGAAAACGCTCATGTTGGGGAGAAAACGTGGTTAAATGAAGTAATTCTATGTGTTCTGAGGCAAAATAAACGGGTTTCAACCCATTTCTAGCGAGTTGTTAAGATCCCATATCAGACCCGCATCATGGGACCAACTTTGGCCGGGGTCATCACTGAAAGTCAAACTCCGTGTATCGACGTATCTCGACAAAGTAAAAATTGGTCGAAAATTTTTTTAAAAAAATGAGCCAAAAAATTGATTTTCCTTGAAAATTAGGGTACTTTCCTTGAAAAATCAGGGAAAATCAAGGAAATTCAGGATTTAAAAAAACGAAAAACGACCCAGGCGTTTTTTTTTAAAAAAAACGTCGTTTTTTTTGCCCAACCCTGGTGGTAGTTGGTCATCCCCGCTGCAGGTACCTCTTTGTCCCGACGCGGGATAAAAACAACAGTCGCTGCGTTGTGAGTTGTTGTCGATTTTATCAGTTTTGTCTCCAATACTGGATGCGAGAACTTTTATTCATATTCCCTGTGGTTGCGAAGTTGACATAAAACACGATCCTGTTGTGTACACAGTATTTTAATCCCCTGCTTTAATCAACGCGAGAGATACAGGAGAGTCGACATGATACAGAGAACGACAACGAACTAAAAGTGTTCCTTTCGTTCTAAAAATGTCTTTGTTTGTATTCACTGACACAGCGACATGTACCTAATATACAGTCAAAGCAGTACCATACAAGTCGACTTAATGTGTTCTCGAATTTGGTGTCAGTCAACCCAGGCATAATCGCGATTAGCCCCGACTCGACCTTTTCGTTAGTTGTTTCACCTCAAACCCAGAAATTTGCCATGTATGGTGAGCATATGGTATCGAATCGGGTTATTTGTGCCACATTAACCCCGCAGCGAGTTACCAACTACTGTATACTGTATACTGCTGTTTTGTCAGCCATCTGCACGCTCTGAAGGCGAATAAATTGTTTCTCTTTTTTCTTGTGTTGTACCTGCATTGGTGTCAAATGTGTTGGAATTAATGCCAACTTTGGCAATTGTACGTGCAAAAACCGAGTGATCAAATCGGTCATGGCTCGCAAAAATGATCCATCAGTTTTCTTCAATACTTCAATTGTGCCATGAAACATTAGTGTATCGTTCAGGTCAAGACAATTGCTTTTTCGGACCGGAACGACCACCAATGCTTGAAGCCTTCAGACATGAAAGCAAACAAGCAATATTAAAACCCATGGCCACAGTATGCACATAAATAACTATGCGCGTAATCGAGCCATCGAAAACACTCGTGAAGTGCGAGTGTTCATTTCAGCTAATTCTGAGTCCATAGCTGACACCAAACAGGATGCGATGCATGATTTTTGCCTTTGATAAAAAAACAGACGTAAAGAAAGAGATTCGCACCCAATATTACACATTGGTTTATGGCGTTCAGTTTTTATTCTGCGGGTAAATCAGCGCAAAAATCGGTCATGTAATAGCTGTGCAAAGGTCAAACACTCACAACGACATGACATGACAATCGAATAACGGCTGTGTTTAGAACGTACTATATGTGTTCCTACAGGTAGTCAAGGTCGATTTATGTCGATCAGTTTTGATCGACTGATTGATCGACAGATCAAAAATTGATGGTTGGTCCAAGCAAATTTCAATTGATTACCTTATTGCTGAAGTGGTGGGGATTGTTTCGCATTATTTTAGCAGGGTATTTATTTTCATTTTCTGTTCCTGGTATTATGGTGGACCTCAGTATTTTACTCACACGTTTTTTATCCTCATTAAACTGTAGCGTTGTCGCACAATCTAGCCACATATGTATTTCCTTTGTCGTGAAATGCACCTCGATCATGACATAAGTAAAGGTGCTAAATTTGGGTCGAGTGTATGTACGATGCTACTTTCGCGAAAAATTCTTGTTTCGCACACTCACAAATGAAATGCACACGTGGATCCATATTTGTAAAATCAGCCTCACGCTGCAAAGTTTCAGGGAAGATTTTCAAAGCGTCATCTACAGGTATGCTGCACCAATTCATTTGTCCATGTTCCGAATCTATTATAACGTTACCCTAACTTCAGGGAACTTGAACATCATGCGTGAATTTCGTTGCGCGTCACAAAGTTGCGTGTATGATTATGTAATCTCGCACCGCCAAAGAAGACCGCATGTGATACAGAGATACAATGCATGTCCGTCGTATTAGGCAAGTCATGTTGCACACGTCATGATATCAAAGTTCGGGTGTAGTAATTTTGGGTAGGAAAACTTGAGACTGATGTGCATGTGCATGTTCAGGTATTCCGTAGGATTGAAAAACTTTTTGTTCTTTCTGTGCGTTCTAAAATACGCATAAGTTAAGATGTGTAGATGAGCGAAGATTTATGACGTTTTGCGGTTTTGCGGTTTCCTAATCACCCAAAAAAATTACGGTGTTTTCAAATGCTCTGAAATTATTTCAGTCGGTCTGCAAAAAACTATGCGCAGGCAGGTTGATCCCCACTTGGATACCACTCCTATCGCGAATGCCTAGAGTCTCACCACCATGTGTACCTTCATACTTTGTTCACTTTGTGATGTTTACTTACATACTTTGGGTCACCTTTTACTCATGTACCCACTGTACCTGCACATATCTGTGTGTATCTAGTCCCTCCGACAAGTTGGCTTGGGATCGTATATTTAAACAATGAATGAACATTCTCAGGTGTTGAATTCAGTACCGTATGTATATATTTTCACGGGACAAAAATGTTGTGGCGCATAGTGCACCTATTGTGGTACACTCAAGAAGTTCTGCGTAGAGTAATGCAGTTGACTATGGGCTCAGCTGTGGGAAAGTGCACATTATGGCTGCAGGGTTCGAATCCGATCAACGTGGTCAAAAGTACACAAACTTGAAATAATAATAATAGGATGGCCCTGTGGACATTTTCAGCATAGCGATTGTTTCCTTGATTAATAGATTTCCGCACATGATCAAGAGCTCTTCATCTTCAAAATAGGAAGATCAATAAATGTTGGTAATTTCATTTCCCACGCACAGGTATTGAACCAGACCGGGACGTGAAGTTCTGTAATCCGGGTTAACTGCCGTTTTCAGATTGGAAACGTAAACTAGAAAGTTGCTGAATTGCTTCTTATGTCTGCATAACCGGTTTTTTGTGGATATCATCCAATTTCCAAATGTTGCCTGCCGACAATTTTTTGGTATTTTTATGGTGTTCGTGTGTTTGCAGACTTTGACAATGTGGTGTCAGTCACTTGTTTGCTCACTCATGTATGAAATTTGTGAATTGTATGTTTGTACTGTCAAACACAATACAAAACAATATTTTATGCACATCCATCCTATGCTTATGCACTGTAGCAACTTCATTGTGTTCTTGAATATACTTTTACGAGTTCGGTCCTTCAAAGTCGTATGCTGTATATGAAATCTACCTGAAAATCATACGAGGTTCGTGGTTGTACAGTTTCACATTTGTAACGTTGTTTGCGCGCACAAGTTGACAAGTACACAAGAGCAACGATAACAATCTCTTTCCCGAATTGTAATTCGTTTGGTGTGAACAATCTTGTTTCATCCTTTCTCACAAATTTACAAGTTTTCCTGACACGTGTGCAAGGTTGTACCCAGGCACTGAACAAAACTACCGTTATACTACGCTTAGACCATTGTAAGGATTGTCTTAAAGATTGGTTTGAAGTGTAGAAATATAGGCATGCATATCCTTTTCTATTTAACGTTCACTTTCGCATAGTAATGTCCACACGGTAATGGCCACTGTTCGTCCTACATGTATTTGAAAAGAAGTTCTGCATCTTTCCTTTTAAAGTTAGGTTCTCCTGGTTATGTAATCCCATCCCTTTTAAATTTGCGTCTGAATTTTGATCAAGCAAAATACATTCCTAACAACACAAAGTTATCTTATCTTTTGGGGGCATTGCGTTAAGTGGTTGCTACGCAAATCAAATACAGAAGCGCGACACTGTAAGTGTGAAGATGCGTACCGACTTATACAAGACCACAAATCAATTTACGCAGGGCGCGCGAGAAAAACTTTTGTTCGATTCAATCATACTTTAACCGAACACGGAAACTGTATCAATCACCATCAAACAACTCAAATGGAACATATTTTTGTTCGGTGCCAATTTTATTAGAAAACGTTCCGACACCAACTATAACGCAGGATTTTATGTACAATTTGGCTTGGCGAAACATCTTGTTGCATGCGCCGGTCCACAACGCAAAGGCCGCACTCAGACAAACGCGAAAAGCGAAAAGTTCAGCACAACAGCAACTCCTTACGGGCCTAAACCACAGTGATCCTCAAACAAAATGTTTCAGAAGCTGTTTGGCGTGCGCTGTGGATGATGTACGCTGAAAAACTTGTCGCTTTTCGCTTTTCGCGTTTGTCTGAAGGCGGCCTAAGAAAACAATTTGTGTCCCACAGCATTACAGCAATTTTGCAGAAGGTGAAACAACTGGGAATAGTGTAAAGGAAAAAACCTTGTGAGCCAATAATCCTTTGGGATGTACCAAGTCCTTTTCTTAAAGCGAGCACCCAAGTTTTTTTAATGCTGATCAATTTAATCGCTCCATTTTATCAGATTTAATCCGTACGGTGATCATCACATGCCATTTTAGTAAAAAAAGTATGCCGAAACATCAAAACATTATCCGTAACATTGGTGCGTAATTGTTCAGCAGAACCACTTGTTTAACGACCATGCCCTCTCTATTTCAATTGATAAAATTTGATTTTGCAAAATTTTCAGCAATTATCAGCTGGATATGGTCCATATTTCTGCCTAACAACGTTACAATGCCACCATTGTTTTTTCGTGCCAATCTGAATCTAAGCAACCAGTTTTTCGTAATCAAAATGTATTGTCCAACCGATCTTTATGTTTTGAACATAAACTGCATATCTTGTTGTGCGTACATAAATATTCTTACCGCACAATAAATAAAAATAATACAACTTTTGCAATCTTGTTATTATTGTTATACCACCACCACTACAAATTATGGCTATACTATTTTTATTATTATTATTTTTGTGAACTCGTTTTCACATCAGGGGTCTGATGTTACAGTAAAAAGTTGCAGTCAGTTGTCTGTGACAAGCTTGAGAATTGGCGGACAACGTGGTTTTCGTTGTTCGACGTGGGTAACTTTTTGAGACTACGCTACACTGTGTAGGCTTTGTACCACCACGAATAAAATCCTGTAAGTCATGGGTTCTCGAACTGATTAAACCGTGCGTGGAAATTTACGGATCTGAAACCTTGATTTCACAACGAGGGCTTCCCTGCTCCATTCCTTTGAAGTTGTATAATCAACAAGTTTGTAATGCTGCGTGAAGACTTTCCCGCGTTTTTTCATTTCTTTGAGCATGTAATCGCATGTATCAACCACATTTTTCTTCCAAGCAATTTTCACAACTCAAGACTGGAATTTCAGAGTGACAAAGCGTGAAAAGCTGTCCCTCCTTGTGCTTATTGCTGAGACGACGTTATGCTATAAATGTGACAAGACGCGAATATTTCAAAAAATACAATATTTTCTGATCAAAATAAAATTGTGAGGCTGGCGACGTCGCACTCATAAACTTGAATGAATGAAAACTGACTACTCACGGCTATTATTCATCTGCTTATTTGAATTAAAAAGTTGTGAGAGCAGACACGAGACACAGAAATGGCGTCGGCAATCAAATCAGCAGTTGAGTTGCGAGAGGATTACAGGCAAAATGTGTTACCGGTTGGTGAGCAGGGAAGGAATTTTGTGATTTATTCATCTGAATCCACATGCAAAAAACTTTGTGATTATAAGCCAATCATCACTGTTTTTAGCACTGTCGTTATTTTTGGCGAATTTTGAGTTCATGACCTGCTGGAGCCGGTGTACTGATCCAAATAACCCAAACATACATAACCTGGACAGCATGTTTCATCTAATGTGAAAAAAACCGGTTTCAACAGATTGCAAAATGGTTAATGCATATTCGCTCTGGTAACGTTCACGATCTATAAATAGAACGCACGTGCCACCCTATTTATGAGTATGTGCCTCATTGTAAAAGTCTAGACTCCATGAAAATGTTAGGTATAAACGCCGTAAAAAACACGAGATTTCGGTTCAGGCTTTTGTTGTTGAAATCCACCACCATATCACCGTTTTTTACGGCGCCGCAAACACAGTGCGATTTGTCTGGGTGGAAAGTTCATTCAGAGCTCAGGTGTATATGGGCATGACCATAACGCTAGTTGTTGAATGAATCGAGTTCGGGTTTTATTCATCGGTGTTAAAACGTATTTAACCCAGTAAACCGAACTCAATTGTGATATCTGATATGAACATCCAGGTCATCACTGTGTGCAATATCCAAACAGATACCAGTCAAGTCCGCGAAGTGACCATGAGCTCTTCCTTTGTATGATGTTTAAAATAGTCGTTGAAAAGTTGTGGGACTTGATAAATTATTGTGTGGACATTATTTAAAGGTTATGACTTACCACCGTGGCCCGGCAATAATTAGGTGCAATGTCATTATTAGAACATCCGGAGACTCTTGACACATCAGCCTAACCGAACGATTATCGCGACACTTTTTTATCTGTTATCAATCTAAACGGTGTTAGGTGCGGTGATAAACACCGAAAATCACCACTCCCAAAGGAGGGAAATTGCAATTATCGGCCTCCAAAACTGATTGCACGCAATTTTGCTGTCTGACTCTGGGTGACTGCATGCAGACGCAACGTGTCAAGTACATCTGCGGATGTTTCGTAAAATTGACTGTTGATAAAGATTTATCGCAAATTTGGTGACAATGCCATGTCGATATTTATCAGAATGTTTCCACGGGTGGTTCCTAACGACATGGCCATATCTTTTTGAAAACCACCTTGCAAAATCAGGCTGCGATTATGATCATTTTTATCTCTATGCGGATGTTCATTTTAAAGCGAAAGTTTTGGGGCGTTCATACAAGAGTGTTCAAGTGCAATTATAATTGTGCCAACGGCGGATCATAAATTCTATTGAGTGAACCATGAATATCACAAGTGCATACCTACTTACTTGACTCGTCAAAACGTTTCAGCTCCAAAGTCTGTTGGTCATTTTTCAAGCCGTGAAAATAAAATGGCTATATAACTCGAAACTTAAAATTAACCATTACACAACCATAAAATAGAAAATTCAACATTACGACAATTAGATGGCAGGAAACTGGGTGAGCGAAACTGTTTAATTTGTGATAGGACCGGGTCTGATCAGAATTGGTCGCGCGGTATCTTTTTTTTGAAAGAACGCCTTTACAAAACTTACAGAGGGGTGTGGCTTCAATTATAGCGCTAAACTTGTCAAAATGTCCAGGACCAACTGTCGAAATCCCCAAAGCTTGTGATCGGTCTACGAGACCAATCCGATCCAATCACCATTTTCGATACCAAACTCCTATTCCCCCATTTCGTCACATTCCAGCTGAGTCCAGTGTTCGACGGCCCCTCCTCCTCCTACCACCACCACCGTCCGGTCTCAGACCAGGAGCACCGCCCGGACCGAGACAGGGTCAACTACCTGCACATCGACTGGGATTCGACCGATGGTGATCACAGCAGACGTCAACAGGTGCCATCCAGATTGCTCAGATGGGAACCACCGAGGTGTGCAACAGGCGTACTAATTATAAAATTACTAATAATCATAATAATGTATTTTTGGCTTTTGTTCATAGTTTGGTGAATTCTGTGTGACGAACATTGGCCGTATGAGGTTTTAAAGCTAGCACAGCGACGAAGTTTAGAGTTGAACTGCGGCAGCAAGCCAAAGAAAAATATTTGTTGGAACAGTAATTTGCGATCACTTACAGTATTTCGACCAGCGTAAAAGTTGTTGATTGTGCTGAGTGAGCAACCTTCACGATGGTCAAAATTAGTGCTGCCCGGCACAGAGAAGTACGGTCTTAGCAAATATTATCTGGTCCAACGTAGTCGGATCCTTGTTTTCACACTTGACACTGCTCAGGATATACGGCGCACCATGCTCGTATTGCTTCCCTTGATGTTTCAATCAATCTATTTATAGGAATGCCATCCACCGTCCGCCACGGCCATCGACCGATTCCGGTTCCAGACCACGACCACCACCCACGTCGACGTCCCAGTCTCCGTCCGGCAGTCGACATCCTGGTCTAAGTCGGGCACACAAACCGACGTTGAACCCTGATGTGGAAGGGGAGAAGAAGATATTGATGGCCGGTGTCAGACAAGATCACAATGAGTTCAGGTTGGCGTTTTTAACCAGATCGTTTTTTAAACTTGCTTTGTTTTTTATATGAAGATCATATTTTGAGGAAATAGAGATCTATACAACCCAGAGGTATGTGTTTGGTTGCCCGTTCCGCGCTGCTTTCACAGACGAGCGGTGTACCAGGTCATCGTCAGTGTGGTTGCGCTTGATGGACCGGAAAACATAAGCGACATGTCATGCTTGCGTAAAACATCACTGTTCACAAACTTCGTTTGTTGTCGCCGTGGCGATTAAATTTCAAAAGAAAAGGAGCCGTGGGCCATAGTACCTTTATTTCCCTGATGTTTCACATGCACTATACAATCACAGGTATCCGGGGGTTGTGAGTGCCATCGACGGTCAGGCATCATTGATTCTGATCATCGGTTTGGTGCTGAGTGCTGCTGCGGTAGCCGTTGCCGTTGGTTTCCTCCAGTACTACTATTGTGGCAGACGTCGACGCAGTACGCTGTCGTCATCTGGTGAGTCGAATTAATTCTAACATTGAGTGGTTGCGACAGAGATATTTTGGCGTGATACGTTGCATTAAAACCCAATATGAGCTGCGCAGCACGTGGTCGCGGTATTTGTATACCAGACGTGACCTGTGGATGGGGATGAGCGGTGCACCAGGTCTTCATCAGTGCGAATCAACCAGCTGGTCACGTGACCTGTCTCATCCGATCTTAGGGTTCCAGTCCCAAATCATATATTTGAACGGCTCCCCACTCTTTCCCAGGTTCGTGCCCACAATCCGAGCTCCCCGTCTGTCCGGCGTCTACCACTCCAAGCAGCACCCTGCCCTTGCCACATGCAGCCATTGCGGGGACAAACAGCAAATATTCGTCACTTTGGGATTACAATACCGGTGGGTGGTAATGTATGGTCGAACCACATGCTCATGAGACGATGGTCAGTTGACAGCTGGCTTCTTCGGGACCACGCTTGTTTTGGTTATGCGTAAATAGATTGCGTTGGATTTTCTCTGGGACTGTCTTGCGGAGGAGCAGCCCGGAACCGGAATCTGCCAACTTCAACACAGCCTTGGTCCATGAGCATGTAATTGGACTGTGAAGCAAGGAAGTGCTCCTAATTTATATTTTGCATATCCTTACAATTTGCAACTTGTACAACGCGGCACGGAAGCGAAAGTGCTATTGTTAGGCCGCAAGCTCGAGCCTGACCAATTAATTATGCATCTCAGTATTCCGGCATCGATCTTCGCTTTCACCACCATTTCATCAGTCAAATGCCAAACGGTACACACAGAACCGCAAAAGGGCAGTCATTTTTTTTGTGGAGAGAAGCGCACAAAAAATCAATTTCCGCCACTTGAAGCCCACGTATGCGCATTGAACCCAACCCACGTTTTGGAATATCGTAGTCACGTACGCTTTATTGGATTCAAAACGAATGAACAAGCGACCGGCTCTTTTCAAATGAAAATGCAAAAAGGCACCCGCCGCACCCTCATTTGTGGTCATTTGTATGTGGGGCGTCGCATAGGGCGCTAATGTGTTTCGCTTTGTTATTGTTGTTGTTTGTGCTTGTTGTTGTGAATTTTGGCTTTTGGATGGCTTTTGGTCGTTCCGAGTGGCTTCTAATACTGCGACTTGATAGTATGCTGTCAGGGAAAAAAACATGACTGTTTGTTAGAGTACAAGAGTACAACCGCTGTCTACTTTCTTTTCACAGAAAACCCACACAGTTGCAGTTGCAGGTAAGTTGTGCTGGGATACGGTCGAGATGTAACAAATGTTGGACGATTTTTTTGAGAATCGCATGCTTGAGTAGGATAACAGTTGGACTAAGATGTCCAGTAAACAAATTTTACGTAGGTTAAATTTCTTGAAATGTCGCCACATCGGGAAATCATGTTTTCGATACTCTTTGCTGAACCCGGTCTTGATCGCACCAGAGTGCATACCGGCCACTGCCAAAGTCGGTACTTGGCACATGACCAAGTTACCCTTCCAACGTAATCAACAACTTTTTTGGACGAACGCGCCTATTTCTTTGACACGCCAAATACACGTGCTTCGCGTTTGATTGGGTTGGACCGACCTCCCAACGTCAATGATTCGTGATAAACATCAACCTCGGATTGGGGTTCGGTCTCGGGCCTGCAGTTTGGGCAACACTTTTAATAAAGCGCAGGTATTTGGGAATTATTCGAGTATCAAACATTCGACTGCGGTGAAGTTGTTCCTTGTTCGATTCTTCGGTAACAAAGCTTTTGGTCAAATGATTGACATAGTCGAAAACTTGATATAAAGCTGAGACCACATTTTGATGTTCGAGGCTGAACCCAGACCGATGCTGACACATTTGCCGAGGTGGCCAATGTATGCTGGATTCCGGAAGGAGCTGTCGAGCTATGTATACGTATGTCTCAAGAGCTGCACATTCAACATCAGCCCCAGGGTTTTGGTGACAGACAGCCAACTTCATTGTGTCATACATAACGCGCTGTACAGCCGTGCCTTGGTCATGCGGATAGAACAGCGATAGTAAAACAGCAGTCTCTGTTTTTGCGGCCGTTACTTGGACCCGGTGAAGGCTTGGATTTGGGGCCGGCTAGTGCTGCTCTCTGATATTGGTCGCACAATGACTTTATAAGAATTGGTCAAATTTTTTTCCTGAATCGCAAAGAGGGAAAATGACGGCGCAATGACGTTACGTTGCGCGATCGCACACAAACCATGCAGTCACCAAAATGTTTCAGACCCGAAGCAACGTGGGTGCTCTGCTGGATTATCTTCACGTGAAAATGTTTTGTGAGAATCACAAATAGCACAGTGGTTAAGAGTGGCTGAACGTGAAAATCAGGATTCATTTGATGAATTCTTATGGTCATTGTGCGACCAATACCAGCAAAATTTCGCTTTCCGATCTCCGCTGGTATCAGAGAGCAACCTGGCCTTCGGCCTAGGCACACTGCCCTCAAACTAGATATTACCTCAAACCATCTGCAGGCGGCTGCTGCTTTCTGGCAACCACTGTTTTGTGCCCCGCTGTTCTGCCCGTGCGAGTGGTGGCAAAGTCATTCTCACGAATGCACCCTCGGTTGCACATTTGGCGGGTGACATGTAAAAACGGTATTTTCCTGTTCCTGCAGGTCCGACCGACTCGGTGCACATGACTTATTCATATCGTCACATGCTCAATGCTGTTTGTTTCTATACATGTGTGCATATATGTAGGTGCTGTGTACTTTCGAGGTACAGCATGTGCATACAAGTGTGACCAATACTTCCTTCTTGTCCCCCTCCCATAGGCACTGATTAGTGTCATCAGCAGTGTGGGTGCCATCGTAAAAATCCGCATCTCATATTGTCTTGCTGAGGTGCCAGTAGTATTAGTATTAGTTTTGTTTCCAGTTTACGTATACACACAGGCGTGAATTTTTAACGACTTCTGTACATATACATGTGCGACGAACCTATCACTGTTTTGCAAATTGCGCTCTTGTGCTGCACCAATGCAGGCTCACGGTCAACTGCACGGTGTGGAACACAGGGCCTTACCACGTTGGGTATCAGTCAGTGAGGCTCCCAGTGTACGAAGTTTGAGCCCCGATAACAATCTTCACTGTGTCGAAACAGTATGCGACTAAAATGCTTGGTCATTTGTTTCATTTGTCGTATTACCCGGACATTTTATTGATATATGTACGTATAGGTGCCCCTGAATACTGCCGTATTACTGTCAACAGTTTTGCAACGTGGCTTGCGCAATTTATGGTCCAGTTTGCTGCTAGAGTCTGCAAACGTTCCGAATGTGTGTGTCTGTTTGTGAGCCTACTATAGCTTGGCATAGCCAGCGGGATCTATTTATAAGTTCCATCTAGATAAACAGACATGACAGAAGCTGTGTTCCGTGGCGCAGCTGGCTGCTTGAGCGAACAGCTGCGGGCTACAGCTAGATATCCCAACTTTATGGCGTTGGATTGACACGCATTACTTGTACGATTCTGGGAGATGATTCATGCAATGCTCCGGTTTGTTACTGGTACATACTTAGGTATATCTCTACTAATCCAAGGACTTTGCGTTTTGCTTGCTTGTTGCGGGTTTCAGTTGCATAATATAAAATGAATTGTTCAGCCTGATCGGATCAAGCTGAAACTTTTGTTCTGCCACAGTGGAACCAAACAGAGTAGTCTGATGATGTAGTTGGACCTACAGGCAAACCAGCCATACCATACTTTGCAGTCATACTTTACCGTCCACGTATGTTCAACAGCCAATCAGCGCGCGAGAAAATGTTCTTTGTTCTCTGAGAGAACGAAGTATAGTTAGGCCTTTAGACCATACCGTATCACCTTTTACTATGATACCAGAAGCCAGGCCATTCGACAGTGAAAAAACTGTTTCGTCATGTTCACGTCATGTTATGTCATATTATCGTGTATTGTGCCACAGATTCCGTGCGTCAACAATGCAATGTAGGAGTCACAAAAGTGGCAAAGCTCGGGAAACAGAACTTTTCGCGGGCCGTTATGCAAAGCGCAATACAGAAACTTTTCTGTGACCACGTGTGACATTACCAGCCCAGAATGTCATGGGCATGGTTCATGCACATGCCCAATTCAAGCCCAGCAGCCAAGACGCATTATCCATGTAAGGTTATGCCTTGTCAATGGTATGGTGTCCGGGCATGCTCTTTCAGATTGCTTCCATCCAAACGTCATTTCTGATAAATAAAAACTCGGCCATACGCGTTGACGTCACGTTATAACTAATGCATGTTGTTTGGTGTTTTTTTTCACTTTTCGGATCCGAGTTCATACTGTGCATCCATAATTTATCACACAGTTGGAGGGTATACGGTAGACACGTCATAGAGGTTACCGTTTTGTAAAAATTTTGATTTCCCAAGTTCGTGATTAGGCAAAGTTGTCTCTGTGTATAATACCAAATATAGCAAGGCCTTCAGTGCGTTTAACACCATATGTAAACGTGCTGGAATCTCGCCGAAAATATCCTTCAATCAAATATTTGGCTTTGCACCCAATCACAGGCTGGTACCATTCATTGCTTGAGATCGGATGCCAAATTTAGTCGAAAAAAAAAAACAAATGACTCTTTTTGGGCTTGCACGACGCACGCTCCAACGCCTCTTTACGCTTTTCGACCATTAATTTCCTGACGTAGGTTAGTTGTACAACGTGGTCCTTTGATTGGATTTCCGTCAAACTACGCAAAATACAGTCCGCCCTTGTTACAGGGGCTTTCTACAATATAGCCACTCCTTTGATCTCGTCGTATTGCTTATGGAGGGCAGTTACAGACCCAACCGCCGTTAACTTGCTAAATAATATACTACCACTCGAATACAGTGAATTTTCTTGGGGGACCAAACCTTGGGTCCCGAGCGATCGACAATAAAGCGGGCGGAATGTTCTCATATACATAGTACCCTATACGTGTCTATGGGCCGAAAATGAATCGGTTCTTTGAACAAGCCACGTCACCTCGAAAAAGAAAGTCTTTCATGAATTTATGGACAACATTTTTTATCTACTTGGCCACCCATGCGCAATATTTCCGCGTAAAGATTGAGCTCGTTTTTTCTCCTCAACTCAATCACTTTTCTTCTTTTGTACTCTTGACGGCTTGGCTTCTTTCAGAACTTTGCGGGTGGCTTATTTTTAGCCAAAAAAATCCGTTTAAACTAGCTCGCAAGCAAAAACGTCATTCGTCAAAAACGTGTCGAAGAAGTTTGGGGCAGAAATGTGCCGAAACCAGTCTCAGTGCAAGGGCACACATGCATGCGCAATAGTTTACATGTGAATTGCACTCAAAGCCTCTTATCTGGAAATATGGCACCCACGGAACACAAGCGCAAATTCTGCGACTGGACGTTTTGTTCTTGACGCTTTGTGTTCGTGCGTCATTTTCAGACGGATATCTGGTTCTTTCAAGCACAAAACTGACGCATGGCAGCCGTCCATGGTTTGTTCTGCACGAAAGCACGTGTCCCTCGATCTATGCAGTTTTCTCGCTTGTCAAAATTTCTTGGGCAGAACATATACACTGGGGCATTGACAGGTGTGAAAGTTGCAATCGGCACGTTGCGCAAGAGTTCAGAAAGAGTCTTGCAGAACTCTTTCTAAAGGGGGTGTGCGTCATCATATGTATTACCCATGCGCATGAGCAGCTGAGTGCGTGACGTGACGCATGGATGCATACGGGGCTTAGATAAGTGCCAACTACTTTGGTTTCCGCTTACGTCAGCCAGTTAACATCCATCATGCCTGCAGTTGTTGCATTCATTCCTTCAAGTAGCATAAGTGCCCCAGCGCTCGTCTTTCTTAAGATGCTCTTTCACTTGCGGATCTTGAGCCGTATAAGAGCATGTCGAAGTCCGTGTTTCCGTGATTTATGCAAACCCGGCCACTGGCACACACGCACAAATCTAATCCAAATGCAATTTCGGGCCGAGAACGTTCCGGAATTTTACGATTGCAAACGGACACATACATACAGTGCACTGTACTGCTGGCTAGGCACTCATTCACTTTGATTTCGGATAAGTGACCCGCTCGCAATCCGCCCTCGCCCGTTTTAGTCAATTTGGTTGGACTTGGTCCGCTGCTCAGATTGAATGACTGGCTGGGCAGGAAAGTGAAGTACCCTATTCTGTTCGTTCGCTTTTGCTCCAAGCTTTATGCTTTTCGCCGTTCATGGATTCTGTTCTGAAAAGATCCACTATCTGGATGAGCGCCGTGTTTCTGGCTGCCCGTTTCGTCCAGTGGTCACAGACGGGCGGTACACCGGGTGATCTCCATTGAGAGTGGATCAGATGGCCACGTGACTTAAATGTCTTGGCCTGAAAAAGTGCACTTGTAATCCATATCTCACGTCTACTATGCGCAGGCGGGTTAACGCCCCAATATCACATATCCGCTGATATGCACTGTTTTTTCTCATTCTTAAGCCGACATACATATCAACCAACGGATACAAAGTTGCAAACAGCAACCCGCCAAAACACGATACATCTTGGTTGGGCACATAAACTTGTCCCAATATGCGGGCCCTTTGATTATGGTGCCTTTCCTGTCTTGCAGCGAAAGGTGCTGCAATTTCAAACTTGCCTTCTTTCAAAATCAGGGCAATGACAGTAGTGGACATCAATTGCTCTTTTCAAATTTGAATTGCAGGGGTTTCTTCGCTGGATATCAGTGGATCAGTGCAAAATATAGGTTGTTAATGTTGACAATGCAGCTTAGTGCGCAGCGGGTGAGATCAGACTAGTTTGCCCCTTTATGCACATTACATAACTCCGTTATCACAACGTATACCACCCAGGTGTACAGTCTGTCATAATGTATCTCGCAGCCTCAGTTTGCTCAGCGCTCGATCTTGTTGCGGCGCTGCAAAGTAAACTGAGAGTGCAAAATGCATAACGGTGGGCAGTTTTGGTCGCTCAGCCTCAACAGACGGCTTTAAAGTCAATACCACACACCCAACAAATAATATTCCTGCACCTGCAACTTCAAATTTCTCTATACTTCATCATGACTACAATAGGTTGCGTACATGTCACAGGGTAGGTGGACCCAGACGTTCAAGCCTGTTCTTGAAGAGTGCCTGGAGCGGTGGCTAGCTGCCCTGTGTTCAAAAAACGCTCGCACATCTAATATTTCACTTCTCCCCAGCGAGATTGTGTGATTTTTTCCACCGCATTTTTCAATTGTTTGTGAATTTCTGGAGATCCACCTCCTATATTGAAAAGCTTCTTTTTCGATGCACAATAACAATGCGTGCACAACGTCGTGTTTACCGCAAATAAAAGCACCTAAGGTTGTGCTACTGGTGAAAAGATCACAGTCCACAGTGGTGGACGGCACTTCATTACGCGAACTTTTTAACTGTGATCATTGTTGTCTGCATCTCACAAAATTTTAGTAACACCGCAGAGTACACACTTCGAATTTCGGACAAGCAAATCCTGCGATGTGATTTAGCCATGCCGTTGTTATTGTTAACGAACCGTTATATTTACAGAATATTTTTTAAGCGATATAATCTTAATTCGCGATTTTAAACCCCAGTCATGTCACTGGGTCTTGTATTTCGCAACCCGTTGCCCGATTCAGACGAGGAAGAACCGTATGGGTTTGGACCGGGCAGCTCGACAAGTTCACAGTCTTCTAGCGAAGGTAGGGGCACGCGGAATATGGTCCTCACGAATCAAGTTGTGCTACTCCGTGCGCGCCAGCCGTACAAGTTGTAAATACCTAAATATCAGCAATCAAGATTAAGCTGCGGTTTTCAACTTGGTGATCGTGTGTAATCGGATTGGATTTATGTACCTGGTCACGTGACTGTTGGAAGGAAAATCCGATGTGATACAATTCGATCACCGAGGTTGATAGGGTACGCCATCCTTCGTGAAACATCATCGCCGTTTCAGTCAACCGATGTGCAGCCAGGCTGATGTTTCATAGTGGCTTTGTGACAAAAGTAGTATGAAGACGTTCGAATATCACAATTTGTGTATCGCACTTCAGCCACCACGACCACGCATGCCTACAACACATTGGCCCATGTCAGTCCAGATCTTCGTGCCATGATATCAGACCTGATGATTGGCAGCGATCACATCATGCTCGACAAAATGGTCGGAAAGGGTGAGTGGACGTGTGAGCTGTTTGTAACTGCGTTTGTGAAAGAAGGTGCCAAACTTCATTTGGTTTTGTTTGACGACATGCATGATTCACATTGCAGGTTATTTCGGCAACGTGTACCGTGCCATGCTGCGCGACCCAGCCACCGGTCAGTCGGCCCACGTCGCGGTGAAAACACTGAAGAGTGACCGATACAACGATATTGGATCGGTGGAACAGTTCCTTCGTGAAGGTGATCTTTGAAACTTTTTGCTTTTTCTTTTGGTTCAGGAAGTTTGTTTTTCGTTTTGCTTGATATCCACTTGATAATCGGATCAGATCTGTCTTTGTTTTGGTCACTTGTGGCAAGTTACATTGAGGCATAATCAAGTTTTGAAGCATCCTTTGTGCCAAAAAGTTACGTCCCCAAAGCAGATCCTGTCCACTCCGATCACCGAGTTTAGTACCGAGACTCTAATTGATCATCAATTCAAGCTCATGACGATTACTTCAGGTGTGATCATGAAAGACTTCGATCATCCACATGTGCTTCGACTACTGGGCATGGCTGTCAGCCGGAGTGGCACCCCATGGGTCATACTACCGTTCATGTCACATGGTGATCTGCGAACGTTTGTCGGAGATACAAGAAAAGTGGGTGGTTGGCTAAATCATTTTTGGTCGAGAAAGTCGGCCCTCTTTGTAGTGACATGTTGATAGGAGGCCAGGTATGTAATGTCATTCGCTATAAAAACATTCTGGTTTTGTCCAAACTGTTCGTCAATCGTCGCTAATCGACGGTTTCAACATCAAATGAGTCGCCACCCGTTAAAAGATTCCAATGGAACAAAGATTCCGCAAAGGAACACAATGCTGCACATTTCCATTTCAGCCGCTTGTCGTTATGGAGCTCCTGGATTTCGCCTATCAAGTGTCGCAGGGCATGGCCTACCTGGCCAGTCTCAAATTCGTTCATCGTGACTTGGCGGCCAGAAATTGCATGTTCGTTTGCTAAAATTTGCAAGATTTTTCCATGAAACAAATAAGTGACCCCGGCGTCCCAAATGAAACAATGAAACAAGTTTCCTTGATAATTCAGGATCACGGGTGACCGAATCGTGAAAGTGGCCGATTTCGGTTTGGCAGTGGATTTGTACGAAAAGGACTCATTTGAAACGGAGGTGCACGCGCGTCTGCCGGTCAAATGGATGGCACCTGAATCATTGAGAAATAGACGAGTATTCAATTCTGCTACCGATGTGGTACGTTACATGTTGTAACGGAGTTTTCCATATAGAGCCATCAGCCAGTGGAAAGGTTTCAGAATAGTGTCCCTGTGAGTTAAACTTGGGGGGACAAGAACCTTTTCCAACGGGCATGCTGCACCACTACGTTTTGTTGGCATATGTTTCAGTGGTCATTCGGCATCCTCACATGGGAGTTGATGACCCGAGCGTCGGTGCCCTATTACGACATCGGGAACTCAAAACTGTCGGACCTGCTTGATGCCGGACTGAGACTGCCACCGCCAATGCATTGTCCCGAAGATGTGTAAGTGTCGGACATTGGACATTATGTTCACTTTGCTTAGGCTGTAATCACTTTTGATCTACTAGGTCCTCGGGAAAAACACTTTTGGTTCATCAATTTTCTTTTGCTTGAATGCTCATGTGAATGATGCACTGAAACACGTCCTCGCGGGGCAGTGTCACTCTTGCTATCATGCCCATTGAGAACAAGTTTGGAGGTTTGACTGCACTCTGGCCGACCGAAGCCGTGATCCAACTGGCTCTGAACCATTTCATCAAAAAGAGGAATTACGCAGGAGCATTAATTTTTTTCGCCGATAACTATAGAACCACTTCGATCACCAAGTTCGATACCACTCCCATCCCAGGCACCACTCAATTTCAGTTACATGATGATGCTGGAGTGCTGGCACTATTCCGGTATGGAGCGACCGTCGTTTCCCCAACTAGTGGTCCAACTGCGTGCGTTACTGCATCGTAACACCCCCGACCCCTACACGGGCGCTGTGCCACCAGGCTCCGAGCCCTACTTCGGACACATTTCACCCGGCCGAATCTACTCGAACATGCTGGCCTCGCATTACAGTCCGATCTGAGGGTGCACAGCCCCTGATATTCAGGGACAACTTTCTTTTTTGATGATGACTGTTTTTTGGGATATCGCTCAACCTGCAAATACAAGCATTATTATTGAAATTTTTATTTGGCTATTATTATTATTATTTCATTTGATGCGCTGCCAGTGCACTACTTTGATTAACTATAATTTTTGTTTTTTATTTTTATTTGTTTTTGTACAAACTCGCCTTTTGCCATGTAAGTGCTATATTCAGATTTCAGTGTGTTTGTTCGCTTGTGTGTGTGACCGTTAAATGTTGCTATTTTTATACACATTTTTTCAACGAAAAGTTCTCACCAACAAATATATTATACATAGTTTTTGTGATGTTTCAGTTACCTACCGCCAACTAATCTGGTGTTCAAAATCAAACTATACGCGTTTACGAGTGTGTGTGTTGCGCATACAGCATTTGGTGTAGATTGTATTGTGATCCCATGTTGCTTATATTGTCAAGGAATAAACGTGATCCAAATATGTTGCCAAAGTTTATTTTTTTAAGTAATAAAAACAGAAAAGACGACAACACACACGCATAGGTACAACAACATCAATGACTAGATGAGAAGACAATAAATGAGTTAAAATAACAAAATATTATGCAACACAAACATTGACTTCTGTGCAAAAATAGTGAGCAACAAAGTGGTTTGAGAAAAATTGACAGCAGATTTGATTTCAAATCGTAGGTGTATTGGCGTTTATTCATAAAGCCCTACTATTGGTGGAATAGACATGAAAGATGCAATCGTGCCAGGAACTGATGCGCGTGAATGTACAGAAAGACGAATGATGCAGAATTGAGATTACAAATTGTATTGAAATTGAATTCAAAACAGCGGTAGGTAGGTAACTTTACTACCTAAAGCTGCACAAAACGCAAATGTGACATAACATTTTGTGACCGACCAAAGTGATCGAATCGATCACAGCAGCAAGACGGGACCAGGTCACCAAGTTCCGATGCAATTACGGTACACCCTCTTCATAGTGACATGACCGTCGCATGAATGTCCAGGGTTTAGAGTGTGTTTCATCAAATCTAGAAGGTCACTCACTATAAAGAGGGCAGACCGTGCCTACGATTTAGGCAACAGTTCCACAATCCTGAGTTTAATGCCATCCGGCACAGGTAATTGTGCGACGGCCATTTTCGCCGGCTCCCCACTTTGACAGTAATTGTTGTAGAATTTATCCGCAACAATACTCAAACATCGGTCTTGCAAGTTCAGGAATTTTCGTCTCCGGACCCCCAAACACATTTCGGTGCGCGCAGCGGTGGATGAGATCATTGGGTAAAGATCGCACTTATTCAAATGTAGGTCACGGAAGGCCACGCCAAGAGGGACGCCGTTCTTGAAGTAGGAGAGCGTGCCTGGAATGCGATGGATGCTTGGGCAATATATTGAGTTTGTTACTTGGGATTTTTCAGGATTTTCTGTTACTGCCAGTTCTGATTAGATGGGAACAACTTCCGATATCAGAAACGAAACATCCGATCAACCCATGTGATCAGAGCAGATCCGACCACCGTGTTTGATATCGTGGATAGGGCACGAATGACTGTCTGCCTGTTCATGGCCTCTTGCAACCTAAATATTATGCATCACAATACCAAAAATGCAGCCCACCTTCAAATCCATCGAATAACAGTCCAACAACGACCGGCCGATTTTCGGTGAACGGTGGACAGAATTGGTCACAACGACCGGCGTGCCATCGAAGACCTGAGGTAGGGGAAAATATGCTGGATGAGAAACAGGATTTTCGCGCTGTTGTTGTGGTTAGTCAGTTTTGGCGGTCAGATTAGTCAGTCACTTTTTCGCTGCCAATGCTGACTGTCATGCCAACAATTTCTCTCGCAAGTGTGATTCAATGATAAGTATATACTGCTGACACTTTTATTCAAACGGCTCAGTATCAAACTTGGCTCCGTCTTGGAAGACCGATCAGATTGATTCAGTCGCATTGAACAAAACCGAGCCAGGACAGATTACTAAATTGGATACCAGCTATTGAGAACCCACTTCTGTAGAGTCACCCTACCAACCTTTATGCGACAGTCCCCACGAGTGTTCATCTTTGCCAATCAGGTTTACAAACGATCCCTCATAGAGTGGCGCACGTGTGGTGCCGATACCGAACATTAGCGACGTACCGAATAGTCGGTGGGACACCTCGATCTCCCAATAGGACACGGTGTCGTTGAGGCGTTTTGCTCCGCGGATACCGGCTGTGCCTGAATCATCAACGGGATTGTGTGAAACATCAAGGTAACCGAGAACGGAACCGATTGTGATGTTTCCAACTTTCGTTTGGGCATGTCCCCAATCGGATATCGTCTACCAGTGTTAGTGAATATTTTTTATGGTCGCCGAAACCCCCAGGTGCTGATCGTATTGTGTCACCAACACCATGAAGTCTGTACACTAACGTCATTCGCAAGGTGATCCCCCTTAGCACACATGTAACCTAGAAGTTCTTTCGCTTTCCCAATTACAGAAAGCATCTCACCATTACTCCATCCTGGGTGGAACAGCACTGTACGCTGATGTGCCCCATACAGACTGACTTCCTGTGATCGCGCGTCCGGATTCCAAGTCCAGTGATCCTCCACACCACCCTCGAGTGGGATTTGACGCCATTTCTCGCTGGTCAAGCACATATTGGCCTTTGGGTCACTGGTTGAAGCTGAACAAAACCGATAATTTATTTACAAGCAGACCATCCTCTTTATAGTGGCCAGGGTCGGTCATTTTCGGTCACAAGATAGGGTGGTGGCAACTGTACGCACAAGGAGCTTGACGGCACATTGGGGCCAAAGCGTGCTATTATACTTTTCGCTCGTCGCAGATTTTGTTAGTTCAACAAACTTAATCTGAATAATGAAATAGTTACCTTTAGAGGTGGGATTTCGGTCGATGTTATCCAGTTGACAGCCATGTGGAACAGTTGATGTTTCAACCTGCTGTTGTTGCTGCACCGTGTGCGCTTCGTCTCTGAAAAAAAATTGCATTCAACTCTCCTAAACGACAGCTCGAACGGAAACAAGCAAAAACTAATTGGGTTGGCAGATGGTGTGCGGGCATTCTGCTTACGACAGCCGCGGGAAACTGTTTAAAACTGACTGTTAATATACCACATAGTATTAAAGACGTCACTATAAACAGAGAATACTGTACCGTTAACCGACCTGTAAATGGGACAAGTGCACAGTCGCATCCTCTTTGTTTGCGACGAGCAAGGATCGGACTGCAAATGACGGTGATTTCGGGCACAACTGCTGTTGCCGACGGAGGGCTCGGGGGTGGGACGTTTGGCAGCCAGCATTAAAGGATGGATCGCACAATTCGGATATTGTTAAAATTGACGCCGACTTAAAGCTTTCTGTGAAAAATGGAACCAAAATTATTTTTTCAACATTTGGTTGATGCTAGATTTTACTTGCGTTTAAAGTTTAAAAAATAACTTATCAGAGATCAATAAAATTTTGACGAAAGAAACGTATAATCAAGCTTCTAAACTTCTTTGCCCTTGCGGATAAACCAGAAGAGGGCAAAGTAAAAGTTGCAAAAATAAGAAAATCCAGCATATCAAGAATTCAGTGCAACGCGTCAAAATACAAAACAAGTTTATCCCAGGTTTAATAAATGCGCAATTTTCAATATCAATATAATCTCGTTATATTCGTCATGTTTCCATTTTCACACGAGTTTAGTGAATCGGAACAGTCTCATACACTGGGCACAAGTTTTTTATGCTTCTGCGGATAAACAAAAATGAAAATGTAAATACGATAAAATGTTGAGAAAAAACAACACCCGCAGACGGATATAAATGATGAAACAGATAGGCATTTTGCGGGTTTTGTGGCAGATACAGGTAAGAAAGAATTGAAAAGGACAAGAATAATGGCTGAATAATCAAGCTGAGGTCTTATGTTCAGGAAAAAGACAGACATAGGTACAGGCTGGCCACTAACAGGCGGTCAGTTCGAGGGAAAATCAATAGCCACATACTGCGACTGAGGCCCGACATTCACTGAAGCAGCACATACTGTATGTACATGAGGCGCATTAGCTTATGGCTACTGACAGAGCTAAAAGAGCAGATGTAGCACGTATGTACAGTAGGTATAGTGTTCAGTGGGTGTGGGTATTAGTAGTGGGTGCACCCGGCAGACGCGTAGTAGCGCGTGGTAGCGCGAAGGACTGGCTGATGTATGTGTGTGCTTGTGTACCATACTGACTCCACGTAACACGAGCGAATCGGCTATGAGGCATCTGAATCCGGTAGCGCCACGCTTTCTGTTCAAAAGGTTTCTTTTTGGATGGGCCAAGGCTGAGGCGTACAATGCCAAAGTTCAAGCCCAATCCATAGTTATCACTTGGCGGAGCCTGAAAAAGAAAGCGTTGGTGGAGCCCAAACATAGCAGTAAGAGGGGCCAAAATCCATATTTTTTCAAGGATTATCTCAGATTTTTATACGCCATGGACAGATGACCAGATCAGATTCTGCCGACCGTTGCATAATTCATGAGCCGAACCCAACCAAGGTTGATGCACTAATTCATTTTAACAGGATGGGAGCACATAAAGCGCATTCGCCCCCTTTGGTCCGCGAACCGAACGAGCCAGATTATTGCGATTATTGTTGTGGACTTGTCAAACCGAGTAATGTGGTCGAAAATCGTTCACATTACGAACGGAAATTCTGTTGACTTGCGGTGTTGTGTGCAAGGTGCGCAGTGATATCACCACGGGTAAACAGTTGAGTAATATGATGACCACAAAGAGGCATGGAGGTGATAGCGAGCATACAGTGTTTGTTTGAGTAAACATGATGGTCATATGAAGAGCAAAGTGATAAGCTCAATGAGTCCATGAGTCCAAAGAGGTCACTCTTTTCATTCAACCACAATCTGGTTGCTGAAAAAATCGTGATAATGCAGTGCTCTGGCGGTTGTGCATGTGTTGCACCTGTTCATCCGGGCATTAGGTTGACCCATGCACATGCATTCGGTCCGGATTTTCTTGTTTTTTTCAAGGCCACAATGTGTGAAACAACATTTCCTGTCATTGTTTTTTTATCTGTTCAGAGCATAATGATAGACGTCTTTATTGGGACGTCGACCTTAGAGGAATAGAGACCGAGGATAAGATTCCAGTAAAACTAAAGATAAACAAAACCTAAAAAGATCTTTTCAATTCTTTGAGCGAATTTTAAGGCAAGAAAACGGAAGGCAAACACAAAATCCAAACCAGTTAAGCGAATCCATAAATAACACCGTTTCATTAACTAAATGAGCGCGATACTGGATTCTGAACTGAAGTGCTTCAGAACCACCCCAATTTTGCGAACAGATGTTGCATCGAACAATGCTGCACACACGCGCGCGTGCCACGCGTGTCATTTACTATGTAGCACACAGACACACACACAATCAACCTTTGGCATTACTGTTGTCCGGCAGATGTACAACGCGTGCATTTGGACTGGATGCGGGACTTGGTTGGGGGCGGGGTGGGGGGTTGTATTAAATGGCGCAGTATGTTACGTATCGCATGAAAGTGTTCACTTTGCAGTGTACAACAAGATGTGTTCTGGTTGTCCGTTTCGCCCTGTTTCCAAAGACGGTTCGGTGCACCAGGTCATCGTCAGTGTAAGACGCTGGACAGCCGCGTGACCCCAACGAACCCAGAACGTGAGTGTTAACCATAATCAAAATCCCGCATCCGTTTGCAATGCGATGGTCCAGTTCTGGTTGGTTGTGCGCGCGTTTTCGGCCTAACATCTGTTCGCCTCAGTACCAGGAAGGGAAAGGTGCCGGTTTGGTCCCCAAAGATGACCATAGTCCTCCCTAAATGAGTGGTGACTATACTACATAGGTACATACACATTGTCCATGTGGTGTGTATGTGTACATCATTATTTCTTGATTCTATGCTGGGTTTGACATTTATGTTTTTATTCCATTATTGCTAGTGTCAGCATTGTATATTTAGTGATGGCACTTCAGTTGATTTCGGGATGTGTGGTGTGTACAGCCTTCTAAAAATCACCTGCGCCTGACCCATGTGGATAGCAGCTGCCCCGACACATGTGCATGTACAATGAGACTTTACCGCACGTGCGTGTGCGTGCTGTGTTGACGAAAGCTGTCTCTTCTTGTGGGCAATGTCCAATCTCGTTCCCTAAAACAATACGAGGTTACGGGGGCGTGTCATGCAAGCACTGTACTGCATGTACAACATCCATTGGTTAACGCCACCCATGCAAAAAATAGAGCCCAGAACCATAACGTATACGTTGTGAGATACACTTGATCATTTTAAATCATACAAACCAAGCGATCATCTGCAATGAAAACTTTATCAAAAAAAATTAAAATCAATCAGGGTAGAATTCAGTCAATGATATTTTGACACTCAGTATACGCATTACAGTGATGTGAGTTGGAAAGCTAATTCACGCGTGAGATTAAATACAGTCAATTATAAAAGTACTACCACAGGTTCATCAGATCAATAGATGCCGTATTCTCAAAGCCGCCGCTGCAAGGGGATCTTTATAATTTTTGACAGTCTTAAACTGGTAACACATTACTGCGGGGGCGGGCGTCTTTGGGAATTTGAGCCATTACCGATTACTCAATTTCTGTAGTGGAGCCGATTTTAAGTAGAAAAACGTACGAGAATCAGGACTTGTACCTACATATATATATAATGCAACTGGCCTTTCAAGTTTAAAACTGTAACTAGCAGTAAAATAAAATAAAATCACACCAAAGTTGGGGTATTGAAATCGTTCAAAAGATTGGTTTTTCGTGGCACAATAGGAATCGGCTTGACACTTCTCATCACCAAAATCGGCTGCGGTATCGAGGGCGGGGGTTCGACTTCGGGTTGCAATGATGATGACGGCGATGTTTCATTTGGTTGCAGCAGATCAGGCAGCGCTGCTGTTGTATTGCTAACCGCGTCTTCGTCTTGGTCCGGCTTGACGCGTCCGTTACCGGGCTCAGACATGACACTGGTGTCAATGTTTGTCTTCATTGGCTGATGTTTCATTTCACGATGTTGGTTGTGAGGATGTCCATTCTTTAACAATTTCGTAGTTTCCAAGTCCCGCAGCGATCGTCTCTGAGGCGGGGCCATTTGTCTGCTGGCTGGCGAGTCGACCCGAAGTCTATTCCCATCATTCACTCCATGGACTTTTTCAGATCTTGATCTCAAATCTCTTGGTTTCAGCTCGAACTTTCCGTTCCTTGTCGGAGGCGAGTCAGCCTCAGCAGATGAGCCAGTGGGTGACTTGACACTCAGTCCCGACTTCAAACGGGCGCTGTTATAAGCGCGAGTGGTCATTTGACGCACCATCACGTAATTTCGACGACACGGGAGCAGAATTAACTGTTTGAATGCTTCCCTGAACTTCAAGGAAAAACAGGCATACAGGATCGGGTTCACGCACGAATTGCATATCGACAACCATTGGAAGATTGGACGGAGGTACATCGTCATGAACTCGCCTGTAAGTGAAACATCATGTGATCAGAGAGGCAGCTTGGCAGTGTGCAGTCAACCCTCTTTATAGTGGACCGTCAATATTGACAAGTTCTCCAAACATATGAAAAGAAAACCAACAGCCTGTGGGTATCCACGGTGAATGCTGAACCTATGACTTTCAATATTCGTTTTGTAACAGAATCAGATTTGCAATGATGCCAGTATGAATAGGGCAGACTGCATATTTGGTGCCCACTGTTAGCCTTGACCACACCAACGGGTTGTTTATTTGGGAAAGTACAAAAATTTCAAGGACCAGAAATTCTCATCTAACAGCCCACTATTTTTATCTCACCGGCAGCGGTTGTCTGATCGAAATTGCCAAAGTTGATGTACATGTAGAGGGAGTAGAGCGGTGCCCAGCTGCACGCAAACACGATGATGACAATCAACATCATTACGGTCACTCGCAAACGGATGCGATGCTCACGCTCAGCTGCCTTTTGGTCAACCTGTAAGCACGACGGATGATGGGTTCACAACAGGCTATACGACTAATCTGTTAAATTCGCACTGCACGATGCCCAACTTCGTTCTCTCGCGCAATGCGCAACAAACATAGTTTCTGGCGCGCTGATTGGCGGTGCGCGTGTGAGAATCAATCAGTGTTCGAAAATTTTTTTCGTGTTGCGTGAGAGGGCGAATAGGCCAGGCGGGTTGCCAAAATGCAGTGGTGCGTGTGCATTTCTCTACAACCTCTAGCATGCCCACGTTAATCGGATCATATCGCTTTACCTACATACAATGTATCATACCGTGACCGATTTGATCACGAAGTTTGATTTGATATGTATAGTACCAACATATTGCCTGCCACAGTAGTTTTGGCTAAACCGATCAATACGCTGACCATAAAAAGGTCGGCACCAGTCACATGCAAAATATCACTGCTTCGCTGATGTTCAAAAAAATCACAAAAACTTTGATGCCCCGTCCGCTTACAGCGAGAGTGTGCTTTGATCGTTTAATGATAGCCATGAATATAATGACGTAGCACACAGTGATCATGATCAATGGAATCAGATACGCGACAATGATCACAATGAGGAACCAGATTTGGTTGGCTCGCGGACTCGGAAAGGTCACCACGCAGATTGTAGCCTGAAATTAGTGAAATGTGTGTTTACTGATATACTGAGTTAGTTTTAACCTTAGTCGTACCCGTACTAAGAACCATTCTGTGTTACAAGAACTTGAACTGATCGAAACCAGTACTTGGGATTTTCAGGCCTGAGTTTGGGTCAGTTTTAATTTTGCGATCAAGCTTGCCTACGGTGGACCTTACACAGTAGACTCAGGCTTTTACGACCACTGCTACACACTGGCGCCAAACATACCGGTACCCATCCCACTTGTCAAGACCAGATAAAACGTCACCTCCATAAGTTTGATAGCGGATCGTCCATCTTGCAACGTCACATTTTCATGCATTTCCCATGTCATTTGTTCTGCATAGAGCAACCAGGGCAGAAACAATGTGCACGAGAACAACCATATTGGAATTATGATGAACAGCGTCAGATGACTCGACCACGTGCTGTAGCGCATCGTGTGGATTATGGCCGCAAATCTGGGTGAGAAATTGCTTTTTGCTTTTTTCTATTTTTTTAAATTTTCCGTTACGTCTTTTTATATATATATTACGTATGTGCCCCACCACCAAACAGTGGTTCTGGTTGGCCTAAAGTTAAAATTGCTGTAAGTATAAAAAAGATTATTATGTCAAGCGAGATTCAGCCGCTTTTTCACCAAATACAAGCTTGGAGCCCTGGAGGCCGGCAATATAATATAAATTGTGCAGCATGTTTTTGTTTGCCCATTATTTCGACCTGCCCTCGCAGACGGGTGGTGCACCAGGTCATCGTCAGTGCGCGAATGCACCAGATGGCTACGTGACCCCCAAAACAAACGCGATGGAGGTGGTTTTATGATCGCGTACAACATCAGTACACATGTACACGTACCTGTCACCAGTTACAGCCATCAAGGTAAACACAGACGTGCCGGTTGCGACTGAGTTGAGCCAAACTGACAATTTGCATAGCACGTTGCCGAAATGCCACTCTGAAACGTTGGGTTTTGTTACATTTGAAAAAGTTTTAACTCAATTTTAACCAATAACTTGCCATTGAATATGTTGTTCATGAGCGTGGCGGGTAAGCAGAAGATGATGATCAGCAGGTCAGCGATAGCGAGATTCATGATGAAATAATTAGTGATGTTTCGCATCGAGGCCTGAGTGATTGGCACAGTTTTGGAAGAGGTCTATGCATTGGTTTTATAGTTTCGAGCTCTTTGTTTAAGTGCGTCTGACACTTGGTGTTACAGTCGATTTCGTTTTGCTAAACAGGGGATCTGACGCGTCCAAGTCACTTGATCTTGGGTACCGTTTGAATACGGAGGATAAAAACAAAGCGATCAAAACATACCTACATACAACCAAAATGCATCATTTCTGATTCTTTTCTCAAATTTTGTACTTTGCGAGTTCGGCACACCTCAACCAACCGATTGTTTAACAGCCCAACCTGTCTGATAACAGCAGCGACCACGAATAGGTTGCCAATGAATCCCACAATGAACACAATGCCATAAGTCAGAATGTACACTACGGCAAGTAATGTTTCAACGCGCATCAGTGGCCAAGACGCGCTCACGAGCAGCGGCAGTTCGGGTAGCAGTTGCGATGAGTTATTCATTTTGAGATTTTTTATGATTGTAAAAGTTTTATCATGGAGTCTGAAAAACGTATAAATGCATGGAGAAGCATGCAAATACCGTGCGTGACTTCAGTCTCAAGAAATAATCACCTGGCTTTGGATTGATTAGCTTCACATAATGAAGTTGTGAAGGCGGTACTAAGCTTATCGTGATAAACTGCTGAAATACTTTACTCAGGGAACGATTTACTCTAACTGACGATACAATTAAATCGTACCTCACGTTGGCTTTCACAGCAGGGCCCGAGCTCATGCCGGCAGCGTCAGTTTAAAAAACAGTTTTATTTTAATTACCCCACACAAGCTCACAAAGTTTTTTTTAACACCAAGTGCTCCCAAAACAATAATAGGCAAGTTGGAAAACGTGCTATTACACTAAAATTAATTAGCTGTTTAAAATCTGGATAAAGATCTGACGAGAATTCTCTACGATTCCGTTGAACTCAGCCGAAGGTACGGTAATGTGGTCCATCGCAGACAGCTAATTACCTGCCGCCTCCACCTACGGCATATAATGTAGCAGCTTAGACTAATCTCTTTGCCTGTCCAGCACACAACCTTTTCCTCCGATTAGTTGCAGTTTGTTGTGTGGGCACATTTGCGTAAGTGAATAATTCTGTGTTGTTTTTGTAATTTATGCCAATGGTATGGGTACACTTCCTCGTAAAAAAGCAACATAGCAAGCATGACGTGCCCGCAACCGTAATTTTACGCAAGGAAATGACTCAGCAGTTTGCAGCAAGAAAACATCAACCGGAAATTTGAAGTGGCACCATAAAGCCGTTACTTGCCTGCCCATAGCATGCCCGTTGGCAAACAAAGTGTGCGTAGTACTCAAATGAAGTCATAAAAGTTTCGCGGCGGCAGAAAAAAACGCCCAGAATGTGTCATGGATAATTCATGCTCCCACATTGTGAGTGCGCATGAGAAAGTTGTGACGTTTTTCACCTTAGCCTCTATTTTAATGATCCGAAACCTGAAATGCCAGGGGGCATGTGCCACCACGGCTGACACAGTTTTTCGAGGCATCAAAGTTTTTCACGAATGAGACCCTGTCTGTATAGGTGTGTCACACATGAATTTATTGCTTTGATTCACGTACCACCGGCTATGTACCCTACATACATATGTATGTAGTAATCGTATTTGATTAAGCAGAATGACATCATGTCCTCAAGCCCGAACTAGCATAAACAAACAACAAACCACACGTTCGACAATAAAATTGGGAATTGTCATTACATTCACCGCAAAACGTGGAAAGTCGCTGCTGTGAAAAAGTCCGACTCAAGCGCAATTAACAATGTTTTCGTCCGAAAACATTCATTAGCCGTAATGCCCCTGTAATTTGGCCCTCAGCGACTCCACGGGTCCCTAGCGACCAATTGCTCAGATCCCTCCTGTGCATCATGCACCAGCTTCTGCGAGACGTATGGCCCATGCGATTGAGCATGAGATGAAAGCTATAAGAATTCTTCGGTGCCAGTCAAAAATATAGCCGAACACTTTTTGAGAGCAAGTTTTCAATTTTGCACTCATGTCAAAATCGGAATTCAAGTCCGACTCAAATGATGTCATTGGCACACGGACTGAATGCAGATCACTTGACTGCATCATGGGGCACGCACACACACAGCTACAGTCCACCATTTTCATAGTGACACGATCAAGCTGCCACTAATCGGCAGATTCACCGCAGAGTTGTGATTATATGTTCATTTCAAGCTGGGGACTTAAGGCCTAACTATACTTTGTTCTCTGAGAGAACGAAGTATAGTTAGGCCTTAAAAGTGTTCGAAAATATTCACTACAAGAGGGAAAAGTTCGTTATAAAGTGAATGCACCGTACAGACAACAACAAAACAATCATTGGTTCGGGCTTTCTCGCTATCTTGGGGTTTAAAAAACTGAATTAAATTATAGGAATTAAGGAAAACCACAGCAGCCAGTCGGCATGGTTACACTTGGCTTAACGGATACAAAAACGGATAACAACGTGTTCTCTTGAATATTGAATGACGTATCTGGCCTATGCAATGAAAGGATATAACTTTGAATCCTTCGGAACGGACAGGCAGCTGAAGAGCAATCATCAGTAGGATGCCTACACTGCATGCGTGCAGCAGTGGAATTGCATAGGGCTTCTGATAGGAGTCATGATTGAAACACGCGCGATATGCAAACAAACGAACATCAAGAACGGAAGGAAAGTTTTAGCATCTATACGCATGTGAGTGAAAATATTTAAATGTAAATACGTATGTGAACATAAGAAGCTTTTTGTTTTTTGTTTATTTGTTATTTTTTTAGAAAATATACTGAAAGGGTGTCTAGATATAGAAAACCGGATCTGGTTGGGTTGCGGCAGTCCAGAGAACATTCGGTAAGTGCCTCTAATCTCGTCGAGGGCAGAGAGGGAAATTACCTAGTTTTGTTCATCCCTGGCAAATTTTGATAACGCTCATGCGTGCACTGGTCGAACGAACATTTGTATAATACATATGGATAGAAATGAGAGACCTGAGCAAAAACAATGTTGACGGCCTTCTTAAAAAGCACAGGCGCTGTATGAGCCCTGTAAGATGTTGTTACAGTGGCACAATTTGGTCTTCCATATGGTTTGGAATCTGCACGTTGTTGTCATCACTGGTTTCATACGTTTGGGAATTAAAAGACCCTAAACAGGGGCGGCCCATTTTTTAGAAAAAGAGAAAAGCTTTTCAATGGCCTGCACCGCCACCCTGTCCAATACAAAGCTCACGCCGAATCTCCAATACTCGGATTAATCTCACGTGCAGTGCGGTAGCCAAGCCACCAAGGTCGATGTCGCGTTACGTGAACCAGCATGGGGGCACTTGCTGGTCTGATGCTGATAACAAAATAATGCAATGTTTTACACTTGACGTTATTTTGAGTGTATAGGGCACGTCACTCGGCAAAATAGCTTTTTTCGCATCAGGGAACCAAAAAACCAGTGACGTATTTTTGACATCGTGGCGGAAACACTGCGCGGGCAGGTGGGGGCGCTTTGAATGTATATATTCTAGACAAGACTTCTGTTTCTGTTTTCATCAAGCTGAAGAATTGAAAAAACATCAGATGATATATTTATATGTAAAAGTTGCATTCCACAAAAACAATCTGTCTGACTCATGCACACCCAAGGGCGCAGGGACCATAGCACCTTTGGTCAAATTGGCGCTTTAAGGGGGCACCCTTTCGGAATGAAGAAGTAAATGACCGCAGACTTTCACTCTGATAGTCTGATGCACTGAAAAAGTTAAAAAAATCGCGCGCCTCGCGCCACTTTTCAGTGAATATAGTGGTTGCTCGTGCACGTGGCCCGCATTTTGTGTCGTATTCGATGAAAAATTACGCCAAATTCCAAAAATGCGCTGAATAAAAATGACTTTGCCAAAAATGTAGCAAGCACCAGATGAGTGTGACTTCCGCCACTGCACTCAACAACAACACAATGAAACAACCGCAAAGAACGTGGGTGTGTGTTTGTAACCAGCTTCTGCTGCAACGCCTCGAATCAAATACATGGTGTTATACTACAAACATAATAGTAGCAAGAGCATAAACTTTATGCCGTGCTTAGTATGGCATCAAAGTCATACTTGTTATTCAAAGCGCAAAATAACAAGATCGGGAACAAACGCGAATTGTGCGCACCTATACCACCGGACTTCCCTCTCACCCCGAATGCCTCTCACTTGGGCTTTAACTGGACATGGTTCCCCGCTTGAAAGTCCAAAACGAGCGAGATGAAGTTTGAGCGAGAATATGATCTACCTAGTGGACTTGAGTGGAAACAATTCCACTCGCAGCCCCCGGGGCTAGATCTTCCACCATTTTCCACTTAGAGCCCCGGGGCTGGCTGTGGAAAAATCAGATAACCACCAGGCATGTATGCATACAACCCGGATCGACTTTCTAGTTTCCGATGCTTTCTGTACTTATACCTACACAGAAACGGTTTTTGTTCTCATACCAGACCATCGCTCATTGCAAATTCCATGTGGAGCTTTGTGTATGGGTATGTTTAAGTTTAGAGCATGACTGTGTTGGACCACAAAGGTCTCCATGTGCGACAGCATAAATCCTAAAACGGCTTATAGCAATGTCGCAGACTCAGATCGTCGACTCCCATACATAATAATACTCCCATGTATAAGTGCTCGCGCTCAGGGCTGATTGGGTTGACGACGAGACGAGAGTTGTCCAACCCATAAAACCCGCGTGGAAAGCATCGGCGCAATAAACTTTCACCTGTGCACCGACGCGCTTGCCAACTTTTGTTTTGTAGTTGACAGCTGGCCCACAAGACAGGATATTATCAAAAAATTAATGGCAAACAAAATTAGTTTGGAACTAATCACGCCATCACTCTTGACATCATGTGTTTTCAGTAGGGCTCCCAGTGGTGACTAGCATTCCTGAGCCTCAAGCTGAAACAAGGGAAGCAAGTTTATGTTGGAGGGGCTATAGCTAGAGGGCCGTGTCAAATTTGACGGCAACGCTGCGATTGGACCACGACTCGCCCAGCCTGAGGCCCGCCCTGCCAGCTATCGCCTCGTTTTGTGCTACGATCTTGCCTGAGGCCAGACTTGGACACCACAAGTCGTAGATCAATTGTATGTATGGTATAATCATCATAATCGTTGCTTTAAAAGTTGAGAGGACGTGGTACGTGCACTTGTTTATGCGAAGCAAACATTTTTTGCGCATGATCTCGCTACACCAATTTGTGTCGATGAATGAAGAGCTGTAATGTGAAATCGGCCGAATGCAATTTGAGCAATTACGTTTCGATAACCCAGGCGCCATAAATCCACCTGCGCGCGCCTGAAGGTTTTCGCTGCACAAACTTTGCTCCCGTCACCATACTACATGTATCCAACTGTAGAGATTGATCGGCTTCCAAGCTGTGTCAATGTACATCTCTTGCTGATAAAAGGACATATAAATTTTTACTTGGTGCACTTTGTGAGACATCTCCGAATGTAGGTGGACCTTTGATTGACGAACCAAAAGCAAAACCACTCGTAATCTCGGAAATAAATTTTCCGGGTGATTGACAAATGTAGATTGGGCGGATGAAGATATGTAGATACATATGTACGTAGAGATAGATGTGTGGGAAAAGTTACAACCAAAAAAGATTTTACAGTGCACATTGTTCCCATGTGACATTGAGGTGAAACAGCAGACCGGAGAAGTCGTTTTTTGGAAGCAAATGTTTCCGTTTGACACAAAGAAACGTAGAGAACTGCGGTGAAAACAAACAGCGTACGGTATCAGTATTTTGAGCCAGGGTCGTGTCGCAGGCTTAGGGTGATATTTTCGAAACGGTGTAAAGGTCAGTTGGGTGTAAAGGTCGGTGGAAAGCTCGGTCGACAGCACAGTGTGTTAGACCTCGGTGCAAACTTGAAATATTCCACGTTAATAACAGGCAATGTTTCACGTTTACACCGAGCTGCGCCGACCGAGCTTTCGACCGAACTTCACACCGACCTTTACGCCCAACTGACCTTTACACCGTTTCGAAAATTCCACCCATAGTCCTGGGCCGAGGCCCACGCACTGTCTCCAATGCAACGGGTCTTCAAATGGCCGCTGTCGCTGTTTTTTTCTAAAACAAAACCGCTACGCTGTCACGCTGACACCATTAATCCCGCTGTTTTGTCTGCCGCACAAACCAGATGTCACATTATTTTGTCTGTTCGAGCAACAGATTGCGGGACAGTGACACATCAAGTGTGGGCTTTGACAAGCTGCCGGGCAGATATGGTATGTACATACGACATATCCAGCTGATCAAACAACCAACATGCGTGTCCTGTTGCTGGATGCAAGTTTTTCTGTTTCTCTCTTCAACTGTGCGATCGCGTTTTGCGCATGAAGAGTCCCGCAATCAGTAGCTGAATCGGGATGACAAGAGCAAAAAATAAGAACACAATTGAAAACAATCACTGTCGTTTGGATACTCGCCACATGGTAGAGGTTCCAGTTCTAAAACCTTAAAAGGGTGTATACATATGTAAGTGTAACAGCACCAAGAAAACCGTGCAATCTGCCCATCAAAAAACTGAACTGCGCAAAGTCAGGAGTTCCTAAATCCGAACGCGCGCAATTTCCGCGAACAAAACAACTTTCGAACAAATTCGATTTCAAAATTGTCTGAATTTTCTGAGGGCTCCTGTCGAGGCTTGTCGATGAACTGAAGAATCGAGTTTATGTCAATGATTGATATCGGTTTATTTTTAGTCCATCAGTTTTTGTGACAGAGTGGGCATTCGATAAGAATCGTGCGGCATGCCCAACAATATATCCATCTGTGGCTCGAGTATCGCGGAGCTTCGCAGTGGAATTAAAGATTTGCACTGAGCTCACAAAACCTGAGTGAACTAGTGCCGGCATGTCGGTGGTGAAACATCACCCAAGTAGTAAACTGTAAATTTGGAAATAGCCAATCATTTACTACATTCTAAAGAATTGAATAAATGGCAAAATACCAACTGAACCATTACGTCATTGACCACTTTGCTCTCTTTGGACGAAAAAACAAACAAAACAGTCCATAGAAAGCTGAAAACCAACACGGTCCCAGACATCGGTACATTCGATGAAGATGAAGAACTTTAGCAGCCCATTTATTAGACAGCAGTACCGGCATTTCACGGCTCAGGGACTCGAACTTGAAAAGTTGGCAAGCATTTGCCACACATAGAGCCATGTCAAGCAAGACCAAACGATGCGCACTTGAGGCATTGTGTTTGCATCGCGTCTTTGTGGTCTACAAAACCAAACAAAACACAAATCTTGGATGGTGGCTGACTGGCCTGTTTGTCGGGCGGGATATGGGTGCCGGATACATAAATCGAATGGGATTGGACTTATACTTGAATCATAAAGGCGCACATGAAATAATAAATTTGAAGATTCAGCTGTTCTGGAAAAAGTGATGCCTGACAGTTTTTAAACCGATATTTCAAGCAATCCAAACCTTTTACTCATGCTCTTGACCAGCACTGTGAATTGGTTCCCTGCCCGTGTGTGCTCGGGATGGATATAAAATGTGACCAACTTCGAGAAAGTAGGGGAAGTCTCAGCGAGTGGGAACTGGTAAAGTTCGTTGGTTTAGGCTTGAATTAGGGCAAGCCTAAGTCTATATACAAGAAGGAGCATGGCTCAAAACTGGACATGAGCTTAATCAGTATCCTCGAGTGCCAAAACATGTACATAGGCGTGGTCACGACACCAGCCCCAACAAAGTGAGAATATGGGCACCAAACGGAAGTTTGAGGGCGTGAGTCTCAGGCGGGAGTGTCGCACCCAAAATTGGGGCCATCAATTTGACAAGTGACAATTTGCTCCCACTTCGACTGCATGAAAAACACTTCACTCACGCGCAGAAAAATTAGCTGGTGGAAAACAAATCAAGGACGGCAAATAAAATTGGGTATCTTTTCTGAAGTGAGCAGTGTCTTGGTGTCCTCATTTGGGTTTTTATTGAATGGGATACCGAACATCGGTCAAAAGTGAGCATAAAACCACCAATAAAGGACTATTTCTTTAAAAAAGTTCTTGCTTGTTCATTTTTAAGGATGTCCCATGAATCACGTGCGCAAACAAACTTGCAGAAAAATACATAAATCCGATTCGCTAAACAAGATGAAAATACTTGAAATCCTATGAGAGCATGAGTTTCGCTGGTGACGCCATCTCACACAATTCTGCGGTACCACCGGTATACTGTAACACAATGAAGCTGGTGCGAGCGTTTGTGTCCGATAATACTTCTGTTGAACAACATAAATACTTCAGGACTTGCTTTTGGTGCTCAAACCGGAAATCCGTACAATCCAAAGTTTGCGAGGGCAAAACAGCTTTTTCTGACACTGGTATAAAACTTCAAACTGGGACTGATTTCAGAGCGGTTTGACAACATGAAAGAGGTTAAAAAACGCTAATCTTGTCCTATGGTACTTTGGATTTTAAAGGATATTTCCGGCAATCCACAGTACCCCGGAGTCGGACCCCACAGGCTGCCCATAAATAAGCGCTCGGTGGTGTGCGGTACAAATAAAAGGGCGCCAATTGCGCGTAATGGACTTGTAATCGAATAAAAGTCACAACCAGGGTCCAATCTACGGGACTAAACTTAATGCGAGTCGCGCGCCTTTTTATGGCGGTTCAAGAGTCCATCCTAACCATAAGTAGAACGGTGCATATTTGGCTCCGTTCTTCTTTGGGTATATCATGCCTGAAATGCTGACATTTTAATAATTACAACAACGTAACGAAACTGGAACGTAATCTGTACATTATGTAAGGTGAAAGTAAAAATAAGCGTAGTTAATTATCACATTTGCCAAGTACTGGCGCCATAAAACGCAAAGATCAGTGTTATATGGAGCCATTAGAGTTGTAGAAACGACGCTTAATGGCCGGCGTCCACATAAGAAAACATTCACAAATTTCTGCAAATTCGATGCATCCAAACAAAGTTTTACTGTGAACTGCGGACACGAATATATTTTCGGTGACCCTCTTTATCAGGAAACATTTTGAACAATGTTTTGGTCCCGATCTGCCGTTGACCTCATGGCCCCCAGCTAGTGGATATTCTTTGTCGTGAGCTAAAATGACAGGTTGGGGACCTTTCACTATAAAGAAGGCAGACTGTGCTGTCATTGCTTTGGCTTTCTGCCCTTTGAATCTCAGGCACAAAGTTATGCGAGGTTGGAACAAGCTGAGTGTAACAGTATCCTATACAACGGTGGCAGTGTTATGAATGAACGTGGTGGTTGGGCGAACAAGCGGGAGCATCGTTTGATTAATGATTTCTTCAACGACCATAGATTAACGCTCGTGCGCCAACAACTGTTCACGTGGATGATTAGTGGCTGTTTAGACGGGCCCTGTCACATTTTACGGCCAAATCGCGAAACAAAGTCACTTATCACCACAACGCTTGCTAATGCAATCTGTTTTAACTTGGTATACACACTTATCGCTGTGGACCATCCTTGGGAAACAGCAGGATTCAATCAGTCCTGCCTGAATTTGGACCAGTTTCATAGAAATTCATAGAAACCGTAAATTGATTAAACACTTTTTTCAAAACGAGTGATACATTTGCACATCAACATTTGTGGTTTCGTATGTAATCCACCCCACTGTATAGCGAGTCAGAACTTTGATTCAAAACCAAGTTTAACGGATGACTGTGAGGATCAAATATCAAAGCAGAACAATTTGTAATCAAATCAATCTAAGCCGTTGTCATTTCCAACCACCGAACAACTGTTTAATTTGCCGCTCACCAAATCTGGGCCGATCGGATTACTTACATTTTGCGAATCTGCTCTGAGAGAGAGCCATTCTGGTTCGAAGGCGTTGGTAAATAATGGGAGACAGACAACAGCCAAGAATGTACATAGAAGAGCGGAATCTGTCGTTTTTCTTCAGCTTCATAAAAACGTTCACTCCGTTTTTCTAACGGTATCTTTTTCGGTCGAAAGAAACAAACATTTCCCAAGGCAAAGATGTATCGGGGATATTGATAGGTAGCCCACTAGGATGCAATCTGGCTGAAAAACGCTTATAATACAGTAACCGACATTACTTGCGGAAAAGCGAATAAATCTTTTCGACACGGCGCAATGTTTGTGCGAACAAAGCAGAACAATAACCCAGTGGCACTTTTTGAAAGCGAAACAGATGTTTTTGTGAGAACTCGTAAAATCTGATCCGTGAGCACTGGTAATTTTGCTCGCGAACTCCCATATTTTAAGCCGTTTATTTGCTTCTCCATTCAAAAATACGCCATTTTGGATATTTGCAAGACCATTTGAAAAACCGCTGTAAAATCGTCCAAAGCGGACAAAAAGATGACAATGCTCATTTCCTTGAAACTGTTGAGCCAGGTGGTCTTTCAGGCACAAAAAAGCCAGAAACAATCTCGAGACTCCGGATTGTATGCTAATTTCTGCTTTCCATTAATACGTTGCGTGACTGAAGAAAGAGAACAAAATGAAGTGCAGACAATTTTATAATGTTTTCAAAAGCAAACGTAAAAAGCACCCGATGACATGGCTCAGGCTTTCATATCCGCATTAGCGTTTCTAATTGGACAACAAAGCCATTTGCGAACCTCGTTGGTGGCCAAATGATAATGTGCACTCATAAAAACTTTTATGGCCGGTTGAGCATAAAAATTGTGTGCAACCGCGTTCCCACAAAAGCACTCAACTTGGCTTTCGGCCAAAATGGACAGGTGGGCCTTTTTATGCAAGTTGGTACAGTAGTAGGTTCTTTGGGTGAGTAGCGTACTGAAGTCCGCAAAGTGCTCACTTTTATGCATAAAAAAGGAAATTGCAAAAAGGCAAATCTTTTGAAATTTTAACAACAACTTTAGCAAAATTTCGGCTGTCTGTGGGCAAGTTTAACTGTCGACTGTCGAGTCAAAATTGTTCAAATCTGCTTCCTAATGTTCATAATGTCCACTCTCACGTTTGCAGCACGGCGAGAAAGGAACACAGGTTTTTTTGCTGATGATGGTGACACCTAAAGACTCAGCCGCTTCAAACTGGGACGGGCATCACAGGGTGTCCGCTGTCCGGTTCATAGTGACCGACCCCGTTTCGTATCAGTGAACTGTTGTCATCGATATTTTTGGTCACCCATCTGACGTTGACATCTATGAAGTTTATTGTGGGGGTGAATATTCTTCATAGTGACCGACCGATCGTGTCACTATAAAGAGAGCGGACTGTACATGCGCGGGCGTGAGCCACGGTGAATCAGCCAAAACGACCAAATCACACGCTACAGGACTTCATAGTGGCACGCAGGCAAGGTGCCCATAGCATGATTTCTTTGCCTACAGCAAGGCAATGAGCCCAAGGACAAGCTTATTTCAGAAGTTTCCCACAATTTGCTTGTTTCAACGAACGACTTTTTATGCAAGTTTCGGTTCTGGCTTAGTTCCGGTTCCTGCCTCATAATAAATCACGATCATCTTGTTGGCAGGTACCGTGTTATGATCGGGGACACCGGAAACTGCTCACCGCTGCTGCAGCACTTGAGCCAGCCAGCACACACACAAGAAGGAACACTTGTAATTCGGTGATGACGTCAACTAAATGACACGCGTTAATGTTGCGAAGTAGGGATGTTACCGTCAAGGAGTTCAACTTTGTCCGTCATTCCGTATCAAAAGTCTCCAGTTAGTGTTGTGCTGTTGACGCACTGTGTTTGTCTTGGGGCTCACACTCTGAATTGGCTCGGTTCGGTAGTCTACCATTTGCGATTTGTCATGGAGCAATGTTTGAATATGTTTGACACGAGAGCTGTTTTTGATCAGCATAAAGATTGTTTATTGGGTCTGTGGGTGCGACTCGCTGATCGAATATTTATAACTCTCAAAAAACTCCCCGATTGCTGCGCCGAAACAATCGAGGGGTTCGATTCCAATCCATGAGCCAGGATATCGGCTTCAGTCCACATTTAGCAAACTTTAAATATCGTCACATCATTGCGTATGCCCTCTATTTCACAACATTGAAATTAGCCGTAGAAATTCTGTGTCCTGTCATGATTCGACGTGTGCTTGTTGTTAGCACTTGAATTTTGCGCCGCTTGAATTTTGTGCTGCGGCTGATGGCTGATTATTGGCAAATATAAGCATCTACGGGCTTCATATGTATACGTTATGAAGGCGAAAGGGCGTTTGATTCCGTCGAATCCTAATATTCATGAAGGAGAACGTTCATGGATTGCATTTGTTTACTCAGCGGAAAGACTTGGATTTTTTCAAAACTTCATTGGCCTTTTATGACGGATATACTTAGATTCGTTATAACATACGACTCTAAACTGGCATTTTTTGGAACTTTGATTTCAATCTGGGTTTACTGATTCATTTATTAAAACATGAAAACAATCAGAGCATCAAACAGAAAGCCAAGAAAAAATAGGTTCCACAATGGCAAATGGCACAAAAGTGTTACACAACAAAACTTATGACGCAAATAAAAATGAAGAAAAATGACAAAACCATGATTCCTGCGACCCCAACGGATCCCGTGGAATAACGGGACTTCAAACCAGCAGCGGTGTCGTCCAAATCTGTAATGTTTCTCAAGCTAGGTATGTTTTGTGGTCGTTTTTGATCTCTGGCACATAGAAAAGTTCTAGCTTATTTGCTGTTGGATGTGCGATCGCTTTCTGCTGTACTTGGTCAGCACAGACGGGTGGCAGTGGTGGACCAGGTCATCGTCAGTGCAAACGCGCGATGTGACCTCCAAGACGCGCCAAATACAAATACAAACAGATCTCACCTGCTGACTCTTGTTGTCCACCAGCAGTTTGGTTGGCCAACAAGTACTGCATGTACTGCACGCGTTGCATGATCGAATGCGGTACATAACCAGTTGTGCTGCTCCAGAAATCAACAGCTCGCGTCGCAGAACTTGTGACCGGTTCTGTAGTGTCTGGAGGTTGTTTAATGCGCAAATCCAACTGAAGCGGCACTGGCTTAGTAGTCTTTGGCCGGTACGTCGTTGATTCCGGTATTGATTGCTGTTTGATTGGATTGATTACTCGATGATTATTTCCTTTATCTATTGATTTTATCAAATTTAACGTTCTCGCGTCGGAACTGGTTAAAAATCGTTGATGTTTTGAGTAGATTTCGGTGGAATTTAAATGTGGAGGACTGTAGCTTGATGGAAACGGCCATTTATCAATACCGTAATAGTTTGGTGTACCGTAGGCACTGATGTTCAATAAATATGACATTGGGTATGAGGTGAAGTTCAGTGCCGATCGCTGGTCCGGAAACCACGGTCCCATGTTGAATACACAACCAGTGGCGGAGGACTCGACGCGCTCGGACGTGCCGTTTTCGCTTAAACTGCAATGTTTGTCATGCTGTGATCAGATTATGTAATCGAATTGACTGCGATCTGCTTGGTCATGTAACTGTTGAAATGAAGATATTTCGAGACTGGATTTGGTTTCGACAAAATCTAAATCCATGCCCGTAACTCACTGTTCATACACGATCAGATTGTAGCACTCGTGCCCTCTACACACGTGCTGCATGTGTGCGTGGGCTCGGTGCTTGGTCGGTGGCAGGTATCTTTTAACGGATTTCATGTCGCACGAAATCGTGTCAGGACCCATTTCCATTGGCATACGCAGTTTTTCCGGGGTCGCCGTGTCACCGTTGCACCAGTCAGAGTCACAGACACACAGCACAGAGTCGAGGGAGTCGCGCGCAGAGCTCTGTAAACGGCGTGACAGCGATTAGGTGGTGTGCCCGCTTCGGCCAGCTTTCACTGACCGGCGGTGCACCAGAACATCGTCAGTGCGATTGCGCCAGATGGTAACGTAAAACAGATTTGAGAAACAGATATTCCGCTACCCAACCTGAACATCAGGCAACCAATCTTTGACCAGGACCAGAGGTGCCGGCTTTATACAGCGATCGGTTAATTGACGATAGGCAAACTCTGTGGGCGAACCAATCTCACAGGCACGATGGATTTGCGTGCCGATCTGCACCGACAGACATAATTCACCGTCACACCAACCTGAAAATCAGGGTGCGATTGAAATGTTTTGGACTTTGGACGACACTTTCCGTAGTGATCTGCAGTCTACCCTTTTCGTAGTGAAGTGGTCGAGGCACTGCATTTTCAATGGGACTCGGACACCGATTTACCAGGGTTGCAATATAAGGAAGCAGATTGTATAGGCAGTCCGCCAGCTCATGGCACTCGCGCACACAGGCTACATGCTACATTACTGCCGTCAATGAATGCATCTATTCTCTGCAGTTATCCGTTGAAACATCCCCAAATTTTGCAATAGTGCAGAAAAGTGTTATGGCAAGCAGCTAATGAAAACCGGATAAATTAAAAAGCGGTAATCAAAGTATGACATTCGCCCAAAGTGTACATCTTGTTTAGAAAATGGCGTGTGCTGCTGCATGCGCTGTGTGTATAAAAAGTGTCATGAGCCGATGGCTTGCCCATACTCACACATATTTTACCCCTTCGTGTGAAACATCAGCCAGGTTCAGGTGGACAGCGAACGGATAATTTAATTGGCTTATTTTCCTGGGATCGTGTTGTGAGGTATAGTCTTTCCGTTTTATAACAGTCCAGAAGCGGTATGCAGAAAATGTTTCAACGCCTTGAAAACAGCAGTCATCGTCGTGGATGATAACCAACAGGTGGACAACGTGGCTCGAAACACGCGTGTCACCCCATGGCTGCTGTTGCGTTGAAACATTTGCTGTATACTTTGTTTGGACCGAGAATAAAATGAAAGACTATACCGACAGGGCTTAATAAATATGAGGAGATTGAAGAAAAGATAATTTGATGAATAATGTGAGCAAACAAAGACGTTGATTTTGTATTCAGTGCCATGGACGGGCATCATGCACCAACCATTTTGACAGTGTTTGCTCGTGTTGCAATGGCATCGTTTCCTTCGTGACTGCGAGTGCATAAAGAAATTGTCATGTTGCCTCGTGCAGTTGTTCGTATTGCACAGGCACGTCACCGATAGTGTCTCGCCTGAAAGTGACAGGGGCAGCTTACCTTTATGAATCAGGCAATTCTACACTCCCACATTTAACTCACCCAATTTAGTGTGATAGCGACAGACGGGCATACGACTGTGGGTTTGCTCTCCGCGCAAACATCCGAAAACGTCCGTCGCGTTTGGATGCACCGCCGAATAACCGTGTCTGGAAAATGGCCGATTTGCATAAGGATACACGCAGTTCCTGGGTATGTCTGTGAGCGAATCGGTAAGAAAAAAGTGGGAACGACAGTTTAGGGAAACCGCTCGAATTTGACGCTTCTCACACTTTTTACAGGTTTTGGCGACCTTGTGCGTTCTTCACACTGACGATGTCCTGGTGCATCGCCCGTCTGTGTAAACAGATTGAGGAGGGAACGAGCAACCAAAACCCAGTTGTGTAAGTACAAAACATTACCTAATCAATTAACCTGATACAAAAATCGCAATGTTGCATGGAAAGACATGTTGCGTTGGGTTGTGGCCAACACCCTGGACATGTGACACCGCCGGCGTGCACCTGGCTAACAATGGGTCGTATTCTCCAAAGAATCGTGCACACGGTTGCGATTAACAATCGGTCACTGATGTGGCACTGCATAATCTGCACTGTGCATTGTCCTTGTATTGATAACAATGGATTTTTGGCGCGATTTTTGATAAAAATATTGGTGACGTGGTAATTTGCAACCAGACAACTTTAATTTAGTCAAAAAATAAGGTCAATATACTGACAGACACCTATGTATTTTACATAATGGCAAAGCGTTACTGGCTAAACTAACAGGCAGCTACGAAAAACTGACTGTGCACTGCGCTGAAGTTGCGGTTGACTGAATCCAAAGAAGGATAAACTGTGACTTAGGGGCTTCGAGTGTAACATTTGCCAAAAGTCGATACTTTAATCAAGTTATAGCACTAAGGTACCTAGGTATTTGCTAAGGCGGAAACGGTAAAAAATGAGAGCAAACTGCTTTACTGTGAAACAAGACAGATTCAAAAAGAAAAAGAAAATAGGAAAAGCTCTTGTAAAGTTTTCAACATTTTGTACGGACAAAACGCCGTGGAATCATGTGTGCAGTTATGTAGCTTTTCAGAAGCCCGCACAAACGTAAAATTCGGAAACAGTTCCGAAAGTTCATGAATCATTTCTTTAAAAATGGACTACTCTGAAACTTTGGTTCGGACTTGGCTGTCGGAAACTACGATGCCTGGTCTACCCTATGTGTCTATGTATGTACCTTAGGGATTTGGGTGCCTCGTGGTACTCTAATAGTAATATAAATTCGTAAAATCTACCCGGTTGACAGCAGCTTGAGTTATGAAACGATATTATACACAGTGATATGTGATATCATTGTGATGCCGCTTCAGTGTTGGCCACAGGTTCATATCAGCTACAAAACAGAGCAGCTGCAAGTTTGCCAACAAACATCATGCCTTTTTGCGTGTGCACGCATTAGAGACATATGCACCTTGCCAAATATTCATGTTTGATATTGTGGTGTCAGTCACATCACAGGAGAAAGATAAAAGCGGGTTTATGTGGTCAGAACCACGCAAAGTTACTGCCCACAGGACAGGACCCAGGCCAGGAACCGTTTGGTACACAAATGGTACTAGTATACATGTACAGAACTCATCAGCTGCATCAAACAGGGCTGTCACATTAATCCACATGCGGGTCCACAGCTGCAGACTGTTGGGGTGGTGTATGGCACAAAAATTGAATAACTATTCACCAGAAAAATATTGTCGCGATTCCGCCCCAAAACCATTATCTTCGCACGAAAAAGCTTTTTAAATTGTTGCACTTCTGTCTGGAACTTCCGAGATATTTGGAATAACCAACCATAAACAGAATAATATTGTCCCATTTCGTTGGCCACAAGGAAGCGATAAAGTTTTCGGGACTTGCATCCGTACGAATTGTTTGGGTAATTGATACGTGATGTGGCCAACGGTAATGTATGATGTGCCCACATGCCTCTAGCGCTTGCCATAATCGACTTAGGGTTTGTGTCATGAGGAATTCTGAACACTGGAACACTAAAGTTGCCTGTTTTGCAAAGGCGATTTGTACCACCCTATGATACTTTAGAGAGCAGAACTCATTTTCACGAAGTGAAATGCCATACGTAATGTACAATAGCATGTATGTGTTACAAGTATGGTTCGTTTGGCAATGTGGTGGGCCTACGGTATGTACGGTTTTGATGATCCAGGCCACATTTTCAGCCATAAACATGAAATTGCCAAACACCGCAGGCTATGCATTTGGTCTATGACATTTTCGAATGAATGACCGATATCGTCATTTGGTGACACTTCAATACACAAGTATTAAGTGCTGTTTTGACCGCAGCTTGTGGAAGTGCGGAATAATGATACGGAATTAATTCATATCCTAAAAATAATGCATGAGCCATGATCTGAGCCACGTCAGTGAAGTTGTGATTGGTGCCCGGCCGGGATTGAATCACAGGTCATGTGCGAACGGAAATAAATAAACCAGAGTTCCAGGCTCATTGTGATATTTTTATCTCTGGTCGTGATGATTAATGTGTTCGATAAAAAATTCGCACCCCCATTGGTGCTGTATTGGTACCTTGATGTGTCTCATTTCGAATGCGCCAAAGGAGGAACACGAGTGCTACATGTAGCGTATAAGCTTCTTGACTAGGCTCAGATCCCGGATGACGTAACAAACCATTTGGACTACAGAATTCAATTCAAAGGACGCGATATTCAGCTGGTTGGAACCACAACTGAGTGCCTGCAGGGTGGAGCCAGCCTCATGATATACTGCTGATGACTAAAATGCACGTGGGACAAAGCGGAAAGTGGCATAAATTTTCCATCACGCGGAGGACACAAAAAACAAGTGTTTCAATGGGCACACAAGTTGTATGAAACGCTTCCCTCAACTGAAAGACGCGCAACTCAGCCTCTGCCAGAGGTAGACCGATCGCACATGCATCAGATCAGACCAGGGCGCCAAAACGTATACATTTCGCAGATAACCAAAACGGAGTTGGCTGCAGCTCGAAATTTTTTAATCAGGTGCACCAGTGTTTCAAGTCTCTGTTTCCTTTACTGGCCCACCAAAGTGGGCACGGTTTTATTGTAAAAAAACAGACTTTTATGACGAAAAAAATGAACTGAAACTACGTTATCAACTAAAGATATACCTGTTTTGATATCATAAGGCTGTAGGTACCACTACTAACTATAAAGCTAGCTGAGTCTGGCCCAACGCACTCACAATCACATCGAATCTATTGGGTGATTTGTCAAATTTGTGACTTTGCCATTCATTTGAGTCTGAGTGCACGGTGAACAATGCTTACGGCACTCTGCTTTTCGGACTACAGTTTGTCGAAAAAAACGGGCCCCGTATATTATTTCGAGGCGCGAAAGTCGCGTTGCTTCAAATTAGCAAAAAGCAGAAATTGATTACAGAAATCCCTCAACAAAAATTATATCGATTTCCAGCAGTCAAGAGCAAACCTCGAGCACCAGCAAAGCTAGCACATACGAACTAATCATGCCGCACTGCACCGAGTAAGAAAATGGGACGAAACTAGTCACGGGCCGATATCGTTGCGACTCGGATACTGGTCACGTGGCTTCTGTGCCAAACAAATTTCGGCATTCACTGATGTCGCTAATTTCGATCAATAAGCGTGATCGTTGCTTACCTATGTAGTTGTCCTACCTGTCATAATTTTCACCCTGGTCGAAGTTTGTGGCATTATTCCAACACAAACAATGTGGTCACATGATCAATACAGAACCGATCCGATGACCAAGTTCAGCACCACCAGACTATAAGCCAGTTAAACCAGGACCGACGCAGCGGAGAATGGATGGCAGCTCTCACGTGCTCATTAATTCGGATGCTGATCGCACTGCTCCATGAAAACCTCATCGAAACGGGTTTTTGATGCAACATGTGTTTGTTTGTTCAGTCGAACATGCGGAAAATCCTAATTATGAGCAAATAAAATGGTTGAAGTCTTGTTGGGCAGATCTGTTTGCCGTCATCAATTCGCAGACATTTTCTTTGTGACTCTACTCTGCACAAAGGCCTGATATATTTTTTTTATTAAAAACTGTTATAAAACTATTTTAAAGACAATTGGAAAACCAGGGTTTATGTGTGTATCACAACGTGCGTATACGTAAAATTCATACATGCGGCCAGCCAACTACAAACCACAAAAAATTACATAGCACATCAAACATACAGTAATCTACATACAACTCAGTTGGAACAAAAATTCAGAAGTCAAATCAAACCAAAGCGCACGTGGAGAGACAAAAGGCCACTTTATACTTCGTCTCGTTGCGATACAAAGAACAAAAAACGCTGTATCGTTCCCCCTTTGTATCGAAGGTCGTTTATACTGCTTCCGAGACAACACACATTCGATACACAAAAAAGTATAAATAACGTAACGCGACACGCGCAACGAGACAGCTGTTTTGTCTCGCCGAGACAAGATTTCGGGAGAAAAAAAAACCCACCTTTTTCTCCCTCCTCTTTTTCTTTCCGCAAAGAAACGCTTTTTTTCTTTTTTTCGTCTTTCTTTCCTCCTCCCCCGAATCCGAAAAACAAAGAAAAAATTGAAAAAGTTCCCGATTGAAAAAATGGTACGACCGGGAATTGAACCTACTTCATCTGCCCTGCAGGCCAGTGACCTACCACTGAGCCACCCTTGTTGACGTACGTCGGCTGTAAACCAGCAATATAAACCATTGCAGCGTGGGTGGCTGCACTGATAACGTTGAGCGCTCTGTTTGACTTTGACTGTGTGATACAGAACAGGGTCGTGTGTTGATTGTCACACTGCGTTGGTGTGTGTGTGCCTGGCCGCCTGTCGCAACAAGGCGACAGTGCATTGCATTGCCTGATGCGAATGAGTGAGCGAAGAATGCCACTCATTCACACCGAGTTATCATAGCAAGGAAGGTTGAGGTTGAGCACAACTTCAAGTCCTGGTTTTAATTACAAAGTATTGCTGGCAATAGTGGTGTTTGGAAGCCAAAGAATAAAGTCAGTCAGTCCCCCCCCCCCCCCGACCGAATCGGAGCGGGCGACGGTGTTCGAAAATGAGGTGGTGATTCATGTTTGATTGTGTCAATGTGTCCCCCAATTTTTTCACAACTTTTCATTCGTGTTCTCGGTGCACAACAGCACCAGGAAAGGCATTTTCCAAGCTTGCCTAAAATTACGGGCCGAAACGGCCTTCTATTTTTTAATTGTTCTTTCTCTTTCTTTGCGTTTGTCGCGGGAGAGAACATCCGCGACAGACGCAACAACGCAACAGCCAGAAACACTGCGCAACAAACGACAACCGATACACAGTATCGCAATGTTCTTTGTTGCGGCTTGTTCTGGGTGACATTTTGTTCTTTGTATGGCAACGAGACGAAGTATAAAGTGGCCTAAACTGAAGCAAGAAAAACAAAAACGATTTGGTAATCATATGTACAGTTCACGACGAAATGTAGCATTATTGAAACATCAGTGGGGCGGGTATGACGCCGCCACGAAAACTAACGTGGTGCAAAATGTCAAAGCGCGTTCTCGTGATTTCATCTTATGGCGCTGTAATTCTGATGAAATGTGACAACTTTGATGGTTTAGTGTAATGTCATCACAATGTCACAAGATTTATCAATTGGGGCTGATTGAAAAGGGAAATTTCAGTTTGGACAGCAATTACTGAGATAGTGTTAGACAAAACTGGTGCAACTTTTTCCGGAAATTTGCAATCCGAAATTCCCCTCAGCGAGATGCTTGGCAAGACATTCTTAGTAAGAAACAGATATTGTACGACACGTACAAGATACATAACTGAGACATCAGTGAAAAACCGCGTAATTTTTGTGGTTGAATCAAGCATTCCAAAGAAACATTCTGAACTTGCATCAGCAAACAGGCCAGTGTGTACAGTACATGGATAGAAATTGAGTCTACATTAATAAACAACATAACATGAGTAAAAACACTCGCAAGAAACCGAATCATAGCCAAAAATATAGACTGCAACCACTCAAAACACAACAAATATATCAGCAACAGATTTGGATGGTACTAGAACAACCGAGGCGAGGTCACAATCACACCTGACGTATGAAAAGTGGACGAGTGTTGGTGCATGTATGGCTGGGTGCTTTGTATGCTGTGGATTAATTACGTTGCCAGACTTTATGTCACCAGCTAATCAATAACGACCGCCTCTAAACCACTATTGGGAATATTTTGTGATCCTATTGCCTGAGATTGAAAGCACGCGGAACACGTTCCAACTTAATGACAAATTGAGGCATTGCGCTGTATAAATTAGGCAAGCGCAGCGCAAGTCTCCTAAAGTGTCGCTCAGTGTTTATTCGTACATATAATTGTCTGTCTTTCGATTTACATAATGCCAAAACAATGGTATCCACGAAAGATATACTTGCAAACCAGAAATGTGCTTACAAAAGCCCGGCTTTATTGAATACCCTGATAGATGCCCCATACCAGACAGCAAAAATCACCTGGTCTCAGAAGAACTATATCGTAGCACGTGCACACATGTACCACCCAGGAATAAAAATACTTGTGGATAACGTCCAATGTGGTTGACTATGGGTGATATTTTCGAAATGGTGTAAAGGTCAGTTGGGTGTAAAGGTCGGTGGAAAGCTCGGTCGACAGCTCAGTGTGATAGACCTCGGTGTAAACTTGAAACATTCCACATTAATAACAGGCAATGTTTCACGTTTACACCGAGCTACGCCGACCGAGCTTTCGACCGAACTTTACACCGACCTTTACACCCAACTGACCTTTACACCGTTTCGAAAATGCCACCCATCGACATGCAGACCAAATATTATCAAAGGACCAGATCGATTGAAAGGCTTTGTCTCGAAACAGCACAACCATGATGTAGATTGAGACAATCTCCTTTGAAGTTCAGGGCAATAATGTCCCAACAGACTTTATATTTTCCACTTGAATATGTGTGTGCCGTGGGTGTGTCACGCTTCGTTAAATTGATTGAGCGAACTTTGCAGTTTAGAAATTATCTGAAATAAAAAATGAATGAATGACGTGGCACAACTGTCATAATCAAATGACGAGAATGGGATAACCGGACGCCGTTCTGGCTGCTTGGTGAAAACACAGCCCAGCAGTCTGGTGGTCAGAAATGTTCATTTATAATTGATAACCTACATTCAGCACAAAATAGAAAAAAAACAACATCAGTTCCGACTAGGGATCGGCGTCAGTGTCGGAAAAAGGTCGGTGTCGACGGCCAAAAGTGTCGGTTTTTCTGAGGTGTCGGCAGTAACTTTTTCACCCCATGTTTATACCAAAACTACTAATTTTTCTTGAAATTTTCGTTCCCAAATGAAAAGTTTCAATATTTTTGTATCATGGTTTTTTAATGGCCACCTGAGGTGGCGGTTTCACCACTTGAGATTTCCAAATCGCCACTTGAATTTACAGGCAGGTGGCTATTATCGCCACTTGCATGATGTGACCAGGTTGAGAACCTTGGTAATTTATCCAATGCCAAATTAATAAAGTGCTTTTCATCCAAATTTCACCATTTTCCCGTTCAACCTGTCCCAAAATTTGCGCTGCGCGCTTTTAAAATTGGTGATTTTAGCTCGAAAATAATAAACTTCGTTCCAAAATCGCCACTTCAATTTTGAGATCGCCATTTAGGATGGGTCAAGTGGAGATTTTCGCTTTTTGAAAAAATAAACTCTATTTGCATTCAACCACCTATGTTTGCAAGCGAGCCGTTGTTTAGTGCAATGAAATATATTAGAGAGGGAACAAACGAACGAGGAACACGAAATTTCAGTCAATGAGTAACTTGAGCTAGGAAATGGAGTCCTGACGCTTGAAAGGCCGAGATTAAAAATGTTTCGTTTGTAAATGACAACATATACATGGCCAAACAAAAACGTTTCTTCTGTAATAACGCTCCAAAGCACAATAATGCCCCAAAGGTACGAATTTTGCGCTAAAATTGCAAGTTTTCGACGAAAAAACTATCGAAGTCGGTGTCGGCGTGTTTTTTTCGTTGGCGTAGGTACTTTCCAAAAAAGCGTCGGTGTCGGTCCACATGGCCGACGCCGATCCCTAGTTCCGACTGTACACATTTTGGCACCTACTGTGACACTACTGTAAAAACGCACCTGTTCATAGAAAGCGATTTGATTGTTGAGTAATGAGCTCATCGAATGTTTGAAGTCGTGTCGACGTTCATCGCGAAAATGTTGCATTTCAGCCATCATTACGTAGGATATCGTGTCAACCTGGATAAAAATGACGATCTTTACATGCTTTACCCGAGCATAAAACCAGCTTGTGTTTTTCGGCGTCGCTCTGATGCACCCGCACTGACGATGACCTGGTGCACCGGCAGTCTGTGAAAACAGGTTGCAGCGGGCAACCAAAAACACGCTGCACAGCACAATTCGACAATTTTGAGAAAAAGAAAATATACAAAATAAAAATATAGCAAACCAACCCTATTCTGAATGTTTTCAAGCTCTTTTGCCACCGGTTCCGTGGGGTTCTCACCGCCGGCTTTCTGATGTTCATTCAATTTACTCACGGCCGACTAAAACATACAAGACAAGATGCAGTTTAGTGTATCTCTATTCTAATAAATCGACCTATTCAATTTCCACCAATGATTTGAAATAACACCTACCTTATGCACGGCCACAATATCAGGTATGGAAGAAAGCATGCCTTTGTAGGAGAACATGGCATCAAGGAATGGGTCGATATCATTGCGAGGCTACAAAAAGCTCAATTTATTTTTTATCATGCCAAAAGAAGTCAAAACACAAAAAAGAAAGCTGCAACAAACGTAGAAGGGGAAGGCAGAAATTTCAGCGCACCTGATTTTCATACATGCATCCAATTTCACGATATGTCTGACCCGTGTGCCTGATCGCTTGTGTGATTGCGGCGTCTTCTGAAAGCGTGAAACATCACCATTGGCAAAAAAAATGTTGAAAATAATGACATTAGTGCGAGGAGAAGAATTTCCAGCAAGTGTACAAACCATTCAGTTGATCAGCAGCGAATGACTGCGCAACAGCGTCCACAGCCAGACCCAATTTCTCGAAATCTCGGTGGTAGACTGAAAATTGTATCGGAAATGTTTGGGCAAAAAACACAACACGTGCGAAAATACGGACCTCCGGTCATTTTCTTGCCCATGTCTTGAGCGCGATCGAACAGCTGCTTGACGCTGTCGTCCAGACTCTTGGATGTACGCGCAAATGACTCGACCTGATGGACTCTGTAAAACACAGAAGGCAAGTAACAAAAAACAGTGTGGCTCGGTTTGGTTACAATCTGTATTCAGTTCAGAATGAGTAAAGGCAAACTACGCCAACACGAGCCCGATTTCGCAGCTGGCAGATTAGTGAAACATTCATACGTGGTTGCTGATTTGGGAAATGTTACACGTTCAGGGTTTTTTTTTTCAAAATTTACAAGGTGCAACTTAGGTGCAACCCCCCAATTTTTAGGTGCAAGCTGGCCAAAGTAGGGGCAAGCCCTACTTTGAATAAAAAACGCCGATTTTAGGTGTTTTTTGCCTGGTCATGCGTTTTAATGCTATTTGCGTGCTTTTAGAAGTTTAGTTTTAGTGCAGTGTGATCAGCTGACCAAAGTGACCCTTTCATCAAAATTTATTCTTGTCAACTGATTTTAGCACAAACAGACTTTTGAAGGAAAGTCCGAATTTCTGTAGCACGTTGAATTTTAGTTTGATTATTGAGAACCGATTGAGAAGTTATAAGCGAGTGTTTGACTTTGAGCTCCGAAGCAGTAAAATTTCATGTTACCATATCCACTTTTGGGGTTATCATTCATTTACTTTTGCCCTTTGTTTAATTTGTGTTGGTATCTAATGCTGTTGTCATGTTCTGCTGTAGTATTTGTTGAATCTTATTACCAATACCAGGTACTAACTGTGCGCGAAGTGCAATCAGACCAATAAATATTTTTTGTCGATGTCGACCAAACACCAAAGGTTTCGATGGAATTTAGTGGAAGGAACGAAGAAGCCGCGCAGCGCATTTTTTTCGTTTCTAAGGTTTTCGAACCTTAAAAGATGCTGTATAAATGCTAAATTTAGGAAATAAGGGCTCAAAATGTTAGGTGCAAGCTTGCACCTATCCCTGAATTTTTAGGTGCAATTCTGATTTTTTAGGTGCAAATTGCACCTAAAAAGTGTCTAAAAAAACTATGTACACGTTGCAGAATGCAAAGTGGAGCATGATGATTTTCTCTTTCTATTCGTTTTGAATACACAACACCTTCGAAATCGGGCTCGTGTTGGGGTAGTTTGCCTTTACTTTCTTTCGAGGCTTGCTGACCAATTACAATCCAAGCAAAGAGCACGCCCATTGACTATTTGGCAAAACATTTTCGCGTTCATCAAAAAGAGTGTCACCGTGTTATCTATCATCGCTGTTACAAACTGGAATAATCCTGGATATAAACTAATACCAAGGCTGTGCCGGAACCAGACCACCCACCGGCCGCAGAGTGCCAATTTTACGACAAACAGATTTGCATCCAGAAACAACATCAGAACAATCACTCACACATCCAGCTGTGACAGCGGTTCGCGTCCAACTGGTACGTTGACCGAACGAAAGAAGTTGCCACCCGTGAATTCGTCCTTCTCCGCTTTTCGCTTGCCCAACTTCCATTTCTGAAAACAAAATGAAAGGCATTGAGATGGAACTGGACAAGCAAGGTGACAACAGTTAATTTCACTACTTTCTTCTTGTCTTCAAAGACTGGCGGTGCACCAGGACATTGCTAGTGCGAGTGGGCCAGATAACCACGTGTTCCAAAAGAGGTGAGAGCAGATCTGATTGTTCGCAACATAAAAATGATTTTGAAAAAATACAAAATCGACCTTTTCATCAGTGCACGTGACGAAATGCATCCACACCTCCGATCGGTTCATAACGGGATGTCGACAGATTTTATCGACCCAAAGTTGGAGGATTTGTTTGCGATGCTCAATTAAATCGTCTTGGAAATTGCCTGAAAGGTTTTCTTGGTCCTTTTCGTTTTCGTACTGTCTAATGAATGACGAAAAAACACCGACCGGAGACTTGTTTCTCGGGCAACGGCGGTATGAGCGTGAGGGTGAATTTTTCTTCCAGTCGCTCTCTCAGCCAATCGAAATGTTTGTACCGTCGACTAACTTGAATACCAGTGATCTGAAAAGAAAAGGCTTGCCTTACTTCCAGCTTGAACAAGATAACAACACAAAACAGAAAGAAGTAAAATAGCCCATACCGACGGTGTGAGTTGATAGGCAATGAAACTCTTGAGTCCCTTCAATTTTGATTCCTTCTTCGGTTTGTCGACTGTGCACGTGTAGACAGAGTCGGGCGGTGCTGACCATCGGGGACCGCCCGTTGTTTGCTGGAAAAACGCAAAACATACGGTCATTTTGATATGAACCGCAACAAATATTTTGATCTGTATCAAACTGGTGATCGGATCGAATAGAAACAGTGACGCGAGTTTTGCGTGGAGTACTTCGAGACCAGCTAAGCAAACCAATTTGACCAGTTAAGGTAGTTCCCAATAAGGAAGGCATGGCACCAAGGCAAGACGAATCAGATCCGATCACCAGTTAGATCGCGGGCAACATCGTCCTCAAATGCAATAGGCGCAGTTCTTCCCAAATCTGCTTTGTTCACGTCAACTCACCACTATTTCATATCTTTCCTGAGGCACAGCGTTCAGCTTGACGGTGTTCAGCACGTACGCCTCCGTCCCGGTCTTGACGAAATTGGAAAACCTGAAGGAAACGAAAAAATGTAATGCGGATTTCTTCTTAAAAATGCATTGCTCCAGCAGGCGCCAGAATTCATGAGCGGGCAACGTCGGATGATTAGCTGGGTTAGCGGGAAATTGATCCGTCATTTTTCGGGCTTTTCTTTTCACTGTGACAACGTGTGTGTACAGCAAAACAAATTCAGCAAGATGGGTGCGACTAGTGTATCCGCAGCTCAACTGTAACGCAAGCAAACGTTAGTTAGGTACTTGAGTCGGATCTGGGAGGATTACATTAAAATTATTAGGTAGATTAACTAAGCCTTTGAAATGTAGCAACATGAAAAGAACCAAAACAGCAAATGATAAAACCGGGCTTGTGAGCAGCGGCAACGCGCAAAAACAACCGCAATTGTAAAGTGATTAATGCGTGGTGCGAAACCTTTCAAAGTAAAACAATGCCAGCTCAAGGGTTGTGGAATAAAAACGCGTACAAAAAGTGTAATTTGTTTGCAATCACGTCAATCAGCCAAGCCAAAAAACTCACCGATACGATAGGCCACCGAGAAACGAATCAGACCTCACGTAGAAGACACTATGTACAATTTACAGCCATATTGTTCATTTGTTAGTACTCTTCTATTCTGCATTTGTGTTAGTAAAGTGCTCAAGGAAAGGATAGTGAATAATGCAGATATAGGTACAAAGCGAATAGTGCGTCCCAGAACCGTTGCCGTTATCAATCAGGCAACAGCTTGTGACACGGGCATCTGTTGTGGTTGATCCAGGCAGATATCAAACTGGGCGATCGGATCGGATCAAGTATACTGATCACATCAATGAATCTATGAATTACACCAGGTCCAAGCACCTCAATATGATTGGTGCACAACCGATGCGATCACCGAGTTTGATAAAGGCCCAATTTTCGCTTTAATTTGCAATGATCCAATCGCGACTCACCTATTGAAACTCTTTCTAACAGTGGCCTTTCCCTCCTGCCCGACATGCGGTGCACTCGGATAGCGTTCTACCTTGTTGGAGCCCATCTGTGACCCACCGGCAGATGTGTGCGTCGGCACTTGGTCCTGCAACAGCAACAAGAATGCTTTTGGCGCTCAACTGAACATCAGGTGTGCAGAAATTGTGGGTGGCACATATTGAGTGGTACCTTAACTCGGTCCAACTGAACAGAATAAAATCAGTGCTTCATATAGTCTTATAATCACCATCTCATTCGAAATGGGCGTGCCACTACTCTAAACTCAAGTCTGGGAACAAAGAAAACACGACGTGCCATTGCGCCAATTTTGCGTAGAGAAACAGTTGACACACAGTGAAGACATCAAACAAGGCTTGCAGGTTGTTTCTTGACCGATCTCACAATTCTACACGCCAGAACACGCACACACGTCGATTCATTGTTATCAAACTCGGTGATCGAGTGACATACTGTCGTGGTCTCAATCTGAAAATATAGCGACATTCGCGTGCCGTAACCAAGACGGACCCAAAGAGATTACGCAGTTTATGAGCAGCACATCAACGGACGATACAAGAACAGCAAAGGCACAGCACACAGACACGGCACACAACATCGAACCGTGCTCGTATGACCATGACGATTGCCATCCAACGGATGACGACCTGTGATCTGATCGACTTTCGTTGTCGGTTCATCGACGACCATTTGCGCAGTGCTGAACTGGACCGGTGCGACGGCTCCGCCGAACACCAACGTGACCCGGGCATCGTCAGAGTCTGATGATGTCAGACGGGTGGTGCGACGCGACGTCACTTGTGACGAGCTGGTCACTGGCCCTGACACTGACGAGGCCTGGTGTATTTCGAATGTGGTTACTTCAATGGACTCTGAGGCTATCCGAGGGCACCAACCATGGACTATGCCGAAAGTATAAAATCTTGAATCAGACTCGTTGGCATGCCGAAGAAAGACAAATTTTGGACCGCCAGATACACATAAACACAAAGCAAACCAGCAGCACAATATAATGATAAAACCACGAAGGCATGCATGCGTGAAGCGCGACTTTTCACGCGATCACTCCTTGTGCGTGCGCGCTGCTTGCGGCACAAATAACAGATTTTCACGCTGCATGGAAGGCCCTGAATTGGAAAGATCAAATTACAAACAGCACAAATTCTGTTCCATGAACGCGCGTTGTCAGCGATCCGGACAGACACAAACCACAACGGGCTCGTGAACAATCGAGCTCGCATAGCAAAGTTGTTGGTCCAGTTTGGGTATTTTGTGGAGCAACACTGGAAGTTGCGCATTTTTCACGCTCATGGAATTCAATCGTTCTCTTTGCGTGCGGGCGGGCAATTGCAGCAGCGCACGCGCAGAAAGTCTTGTTCAACCAGAATTACTGAACAAAATGTTTGCTGCGAAACGACAAGAACTCTATATATAACTGATTAGCTTGTGACATAAGCACAAGGCGGAAACAACAACAACGTGCAGATGAAAAAGGAACCACGCAAAGCAAAAACCGTGGTTGGCGGCATTCCGGATGCAGCGCAGTGTTTCTACTTACTATATGAAACAGTGATGCCAGAAAATGTCAGGAACAAGTATATTGCAATTGTTAGAACAGCGGGATCCATAACAGTGGTTTTCCAAAGTGAAGGGATCGTCGATTGCGGTGGTGCAGGCCAACAAGCCAACCTGATGTGCAAGATCGTGGCTTTATTCGAAAAACACCGTCCACTGTTTCGCCACACGCTATTCTATAGTTGTTCCGTCGTAGTCTTACCAAACAACCGTTGTGTTTGTATGCATACATACATACAATACAATGACATCGACAAGCATTCACGCACCCGCCATCCCGACTCAGCACTCTGCGAACGTTTCGCATGGAATTTGTGATTATCGCCACGGTCGCCGGATTTGCCGAAACGTTGCCACCAGTGTCTGCGTTGTGTCTTGCCCTCTTTGGCACTGGCAGGCTGCGTCGGGGGGAGTGCAGGTTGACTCGCACTGGTCACAGTGTCCAACGAAAGGTCATCCGCGGATGCTGATGTGTCTCGCTTACCCATACGAGGCATCACGACTGGTTCATTTGGTGTTTTATTTGACTTGTTTTCATCAATATAGTCCAAAGTTGGACTGGGCGGAATGACTATATTCAGCGGAGGGGGCAATGGGGGCCGCGCTTCCACGTGTGCCTCCCATGTGGAAGTCTGCTTCTTAATTGATGTATCCAGACTGCCACGTCGAGTCTCAACTAGCTCTTGTTGCATTAGACTCTGTTTCCGCAGCACATCATCGTGACTACCTCGTCGCGATTTCTTGCCTCCATTTTTTACTGACGTCGTTGTCGTCGCTGGCTGCGCGCTGCCACTGCTTCGTCTCGAGCCGGACCCTTTAGCACCATTCGATTCCGACGCGGTGCCCTTGTCCTTGTCCCTTTCCTTGTCCTTCTCCTTTGCCGCCGCCCGGGCCTTTGCTGCTCGATTATAGCGGTAGTGAGTCTGGTTGTCGCCCGAAGTTGGCACGAATATCATTGTGTCGGCCGGCGATTATTGTACGGGAAATTGAGTACTTGTTCTCGTTGAGTCTTATCTCAGATTTATTAGCTGTGTACACGCAAATGGACGTTGATATGGTAGCCTCGACAGTGTCGGTGAAGATGCTACAAGATCAAAAGATTTGATTGCTACGCGTTTGATTAGTTATGCACGCAACAGTGAGCACTGCCCACGGTTGGACATGCTATAGCAGCACAAACATAAAATTAATGACGCGTGACCGTAAAATGGCAACATTCTCAATTTTTCGGGTATATGCTGTTCGTTTGATCAGAAAAGCCGTGATACTGTAACTCACACTACGAAACGATGCTAGGAGAGACCCTCAACAGGAGAAACCACGGAACTCGAGACACAGGACTTGCCCCGTTTCAAAATTCTGACTTCAAAAGCAATACACGGCTTGTCAGCAAGTGGTTTGTCAAAAAACATTATGATGTTGCAATATAAATGCATATTCGCGACTATACCCGACGCATACTATCCAAATCCAAGAAGTTTTGAATGGCTAAGTGCACGTTGTATCAGTTTCGGAGGAGCAACTGCAAGCAGCAGCAAGGCATTATATTAAGTTATTCCGGTCGTATGTTAGTCTCATGGAATTGACATTGGAGGCAGATCAGATTGTAGCAAGCATAGCATCCGGTTAGCTTGACCAAGTTTGGTCATCTAGTATTGCTCAAAGGGACCTAAATTTGGGCAACCCAGAATAATGTACAGATGTGAACCTGATCCACCAAGTAGAACTCCCAGACTGTGAAGCTCACTCTTGGAGTATCAGGGAATTCTCGTTTATAACTATAATGGGATTCTGATACTGCATTGCACCAAGATAAGAATGTAAAAGCAGCGATATCTGTCGATGTGTGCTTGACTGCATGATATACATTGACTGCTGCTGTGGTGGATGGGGCTGGAGCACTAGATTGCAAAACCAAATGAACCATATGCAAAGACATCCATTGTGAATTGTGATTGGGCTGTAAATGTAAGTAAAGCAACGCGTGTCTGACTAAAAGCAATGCCGGATCATACAAAGTCAAGAATGGCATCAGAGCTTGAATTGAACCACCATAATGCTCGTTGAAAGCAAGGCCGGACTGTCGTGCAAGCAAGGAAAGGCGTCCATCTGGTACCATATCGGGGTTGAATAAGTGCACCCGAACGACAAAATCTGTGTTCGTATGCCTTGTTGACCCGACGTGACTAATAACAATATTATACCACGAACAACAGTACAACTGCATCAGCAAGAAGGCCCACACACAAACAAAGTAGGGACAGCAGCGCAAACTTAGAAAACGTACAATATGACAGCAAAAGTGCACTGCTAAGATACATAAGTACCGAAAAGCGTCCCCCGTTCGACCATCTTCGACCCACGCATCCAAACTGATGGTAATGAATGTCCCATTGCTGCAGCGCACACACTTGTGGCACATGGCAACCACATGCCAAACGAGCTATGGGCAAACTTCAAACAGCTAGCTTTACAGTTGGTTTGGCCGGGTGAGTGTAAAAACGCTGAAGAACCGGCGCTTCAAACTTACGGACACAGGGCGCTACTTTAGCTTTCAGGGGGAAATGCCGATGCAGATATCTACAAAACCGACTACGGATCGTAAACATCAACGGTTAGGCTGTATGTAAGCGGACTGACTGACTACCGGATGACGATACGACTTCTAGGTTTGGTTAGCGGCGGGCGGTAGTTTATTACAGGACAGAAAAAAGAGAAAAGTGGTCATGCTCTGCTGAGTGAACAGCAGCGAACGACAATTTATGTTGTTTGTCATGGTCTTGAAGTTCGAGAAATGTCCGGTCGAACGGTGCTTGAGATTTGGCGGCATTTGGTTGTCAAGTTGAGTTGATGACGACACGAAAACAAAGGCCAGAATTGGAATTTGTGATCGCGATGTGAGGGTTTAGCAGATACTCCTGATCGACTTGGCATGGTTTCCATGTCAGTTCACAAAACAAGTCTCTTCCGGTACAGTTGCTGTGCAAATACAACGCGGAACTGGAGCCGCCGCACCGTTCGCAAATAGTTGCGAAACCGGCGGTGCAGAAGAAATAAATATGGTTCAAAGCCTCGACCGAACCAACCGAAACCGAGTCGCCCACAGGCACAAAATTAGCCAAAAACAGTCAGTCAGTTATACTTAGCCGTTCAGTCACTCAAAGTATGCCAAAGTCAAACAAACAAGCATCCATAACGGAAATGGCATAATGATGAAGGACGACGGTCGCACACGAACCACAACGACCAAAACTACAGCATCGGCGGCATAGCACATGTGTGGCCCGTTGATAACGACTGGAGTGGTTTTGGACCAAGGATGTCAACAATATACGAAAACAATAGCGAACCGACATTCGAACAAGAAAGGGAAATTTGCGGAAACGCAATTCCTTTATAAAAAATGAAACTAATGCCTGACGCATGATGCTACCGCGCCGGTTCAAACGATTGCACGACAAAGGCGGTAATTCGTAAACCGAAATATTTCACAGTCCGGCATATGACACAAAAGTATTGCTGCACAATTACCGACGTACTGTAAAGTTCAAACTTCGAGCACCTCTATGCCATCTTCGTGTATTCTGTGATGATCTACTACAATACAAATCATAACAAGTAGTCCATTTGCTGATAAAGATCGCAACATCTGACAGTCAACGGAAATAATAGCTTCCAGCTACCACCGATCAGATGACTGACGAAACACAGCATTTACCAGCACACATGAACATCTGCGATCATTTTCAGCTTCAGGCAAAGCAGCCACAGCTGCGATAGTCCGGCAGAGCAGCACATCGGAGAAGACAAAGAAGCATAACGCAAACGCAGCAACTGCTACTTGCTTCACGACAAAAGAAAGTAGCATTTATGTGATGAATGACCACTCATGCATGCCGCTGCCACCACGCCATAGAACACGCATAATCACAGAGCAAAAGCGACAAAACGAACTCAGATTTTGTGACACCACCGCCGGTACAGGCAATACGTAGCTTGAGAAGGTTACTAAACTGTGTTTGGGATGTTTGCATTTATGGTTACATAAGTGGACGCAGAGCTGAAAACGTGGCAAAACGCTGATACTCAGCGTGTGGCAACGGGCGCACTTGCAAAACAGCGTGAAATTATCCTTGAACCACTCTTCAGCTTTGCAACAAAAAACCAGTGCAGTGCATCACATAGCCATTCACAAATCAGAGGGAACCATCATCATGCATTCAATGGGCAAGCATGTTCAAGCACCCTTGACAAAAACAACAACGTCGCCACTGTCTCAAGCACTCAACAAACACGCACACAATGTCTCGGTCACGTGACCGTAAGCATAATAACTATAAAAAGATCAAGACGGGCACACAGACACATCAGGTGTCGAATCCTTCTTGCAAGAAAACGGTAGTAAACCAAGCAGTAAGTAAGCATTGTGCCAACCTCATCTTCAACATCGGAGTCGAAATCAGCAAATGGATCAACACTGTCTTGCGATTCACGTGGCGCTTGACTGGGCGTGCTGCAGTAATAATGGCAGTGCAACATGGCAAAGTGTGCCCAATCGCCCTAATCTGCGAATCGAAAATCTCAAGAGGACAGACAAAACGCAACTTCAGTTCATTTTCATTTCCCAACCTGTAGGAATGTGTCACAACGCCATTCGAATGCTGAGGCCGCTGCGGATAGTTGTTGCTGGTGACGGGGGCCGGTGAGGCAAAACCGGCCGGTAATGGAGGCGGCGGGGCAGCGGGTGGACCAGTCTGGTATTGCGACATCAGCTGGAAGAATATGACCTGACGTGACCTTTCCGGCAAAAATGTTGGCAAAACGAAATGTGATGGCTTGCAGAATTTTCTTATTATTGTCAAACAAGAACAATTCATCCATCATAAGTGATTGCATTTATGATTAAACTCTGAGCAGTACGAGCAACCGTTGTCAATGCAACGTTCACAATGTCGTTGTGTTTTGTGCACTGTCGTCTTTTTCTTTCTTCCATAACTGTAGTTAGTTTGTAACAGTTTGTGTCGGTAGAAGTACGTGTGCATAGGTATGCTCATTATGCCATCAAGCTACAAGGTATGGCAAGACTACCACACGTTTATTCCATGTGCAGTAACCGAGATGTAACATGAACAAAACAGGAACACACAATGCAAACAAACATATGCCGATAAATAACCTCTACTACTGTATATCTAATCTTTTTCGTCCAATTTGTCCATGATGCCAGTCTTATAATAATTGCAGCTACTCGACAAGTGTTTAGCACGGTGTTCCAACGACAGATACCTCAGTGGAACATCAGGTTTATATGCCGGCGTGTGCAATGGCTCCATCGGCGGCTTGCGCCTTATGCCAAGCACCACAGCAGCTTTCGTTGGTGGTGACTCGTCGCCGAGTTCACACAGTCGCGCTGCACATTCAGCCGCTTGGGTCAGCAGCTGACGGGTATGGGGGTCGACTGGCTGTCGGCTTTTCGATTTCTTTTTGTTGTTGCCAACATTGTTAGTATTCTGTTGGTTGGAAGGTTTTTGGTGAATGTCGGGATGATGGGCATTGGAACTCTTCGGCGTGCAAGGCTCCAACGGAGGCGCGAATTTCTTCGATTGATTTCGCAGTTCTGCCTTAATTGTGACCGACTTGTGCCTGCTGGATGCACATTTTGGTTTGGCGACTTCCGAATCGGACATACGGCACATGTGCACGTGTTTCTGTGGTATGGCTTTGGCGGTAGTCTTGTCATTTTTGTGTTTGTGCAAGATCGGTGCCGGCGGTTGCGCCGGGCCAGTGTCAGTGAATGTCATTAATCCAGCTGATTGCGCGATCATTGCTGCCAGTGCACCGCCCTCTTTATGTGACTGACGACGTCGGTCCAACGAAATCCGGCCGTACTGCTTCTCCACCGTTTCGCGCATTCGACGTGAGAACAGCATTTCGATATCAATTTTCGTGTTGAGGCAGTTCTATTTATCAACTCGACGGTGATAATCGTAACAGCAGCTGTATGGTAACGCATAAAATGATATTGGGTTTTGTGGTCACACAAAGAACATGAATTGAATTCACTGAACTGGCTTGTATCCCAAGCCCACACATATCCTGTTCTGCTCACTTGCCAATGAAAAAAATGACAAGATAAAGAAACGCTCACAAGGATGCAATTGGCATTTTCGCCAAACATGATCATGATATGACTATCAGTCTCTGACGAGCAAGAACTGAGTAGGCATGTCCAGAGAATGCTAATTTTTTAAGCAAGTGACAGTACCCAGTAGCGGTTGGGCTGGTAATAGAAAAATGATTACAAGCCTTCAAGCACAAGACATAAGGCGTGCTCCACGCTGTGCATGTCCGGAATAAAAACAATTTCGCAGCATGGTGCAGAGCGCAGTTGTTCTCTTTCTCTGCGTGAAGTTGCCACTAAAAACAAGAGCTTGCAAGAAACTTGAAACTTTAGTTCCTGGTTGGGTGCCGTTTAGGCATTATTGTAATGGGTAATCCTGACCATACTGATAGTTATTAGATTGCCTTCGACTGACTTCTATTATTTATGTCAGCACAGAGAACACAAATCCGAAACCGTGGTTTAAAATAGAACATCCGAAAGTTTTTTCTGTTTCAGAGGTTAGCATTTGAAGCGCACCAACAGTTGTTGCAGAAAGTCGGGCTCGAGAGGACCCTCTAGCAATCGTATAATCTTGTTTTCGCCCGCCCAAACCAGTAGGACGACATTTAATCAAAGCAATTGAGCGGAAGACAGCTCCTGCGATTACAGCCGCACATGGGGTCATTTCAGATTGCATGGGTGGCCTCCAAAAAGGCTAACTCAAGTTGACATCAGTGTTGACGACAAAACAAGCAACCGAACGAGATAATAAAATTAAAAAAGCACTATACTCGTACTTACACACACGAAAATGATAAAAACTGAGATCTCTTCAATTCCAAATTTAACTCAGCAACAAAACCAAGTTGGTATACAGTACACTGTTCGACTGTTGTAATTGTATCTTGACTGATCATGTGTGTGTTATGCTTAGGTGCGAGACCCGCAATCCAAGAGTGCTAACGTGCTTGAATGCAATTTACAGGCCCAATTCAGTATACGACTCCCTGGTTGCTCGTATTGGCCAGAGCGCAAATTGATCATGCGAATAAAAACACTGATGTGTGCAACTTTATAGCTGGACCGAACCAATAAAACGGCAAACCTGGACGTAGGATTCGGGGAACAGCCCCTGATGACCGTATGAATTCGAACCTTCCCACCAGCCGTCGCCCACATCCTGATTAACAAAATGCGATGTATAGTTCAAAAGTGGACAGAGAAGTAGTTCAAACACGGAAAAGTTTGACTGCATGGCATGTGCAGGTTCCTACCCAAAGCGAAAAATGTCACTGTTTCATTATGCCAGAAAGTGGCCTTTTAAGCTCAGTTCAAAAAGCTCAGTTGAGCCCAACAACACTTTGCCGCCTCCACTTCATTCGGACACCACGCTGCCTTGATAAATTACTGTTCTGATTTGGTTTTGTGATGCAAGTTATCGCACCAATTTTGTTTCGACCGGAGCAATTCAAAAATACTCGAAGACCCATTTGAAAGAGACCGCCTAATGTTCGAGCAAGACTATCCAACACCGAGACGGGCAAACTTGATAAGCCTGAAAGAAGAAGACGAACCTGTCTCAATACGGTCAACACTTCACCCGCGTGAATCGAAAGCTCGCCCGACCCGGGTTGTGCTTCGAAATCGAATAAGGCTTGGCACTGAAAAGTGCGAATAACGCCGCGGTTAAAAATAGAAACAACAAGAACAGCTCTTTAAGTTTGAGACACGCTCACAAACCTGGGTCATATTGAAAAAGTCCCGTTTAAATCAAATCAATTGGTTTTTATTGCAGAATATAGATGTTTTTGGGTCACATGATCGTTGAAATAAATTATATTTGGTCCACACTCCTCGGTTTCAGTCCTACACGCAAGTTACGCCTGAAACAGAAATCGTCGGGTTTGATAATTTTTTATTCTCAAGTGCCCATCCCGTTTCGAGATGGCTTCAATGCGGCCGTATAAAATGAAGCCAATTGATAGAGCTTATGGAGGACTTTTCCGATTCATTGAAAGACAAACAGCTGAGACAAAATTCAGGACATGCAACAAAGAAGTATGTAATTTCGTCCAAAAACACACAACTAGAACAAGAGCAGGACCGCTTGGCCGGTCTGCATCAAATCAATACGGAGCGGAAAGGGGTGGTGGAGTGTCTTGAATTGAAACACAATTTGGGACAAGTAATTTGACGCGATCTGCCATCAAGAAAGTGGTCAACCCCGGCAGCTTAAACTGAGCGAGTCTCAGTCTCACCCAACTGGCCACTTGGGTGCAGCTTTAAAAACGATGCTAACATTTGAGTCGAAGCGAGCGCAAAGCACAAATACATACGTCACACATCCGAAAAAAGATGCCGAACTTGGTTTGCTTGCACAGCTGGCTACGGCTGGTTAGGTTAACAGAAAGACACGACGTGCTGGCAGAAAAGGGAAATGTAGCGCCGCTGCCGCGCCAGACAGAACTGCAATAAAATCAGCGTACGGAAAGAAATGTGACACATTGAAAGAACCACACGCGTCATGTCGCACATGAGATGTTGGGACTTGAGAGAGGGCATAATTGAATAGCCGCTTGCCCAGCGCTAATCTTATCGACCTTTGACAGGAGTTACAAAGTGCAACCTCAAAGATCCAATTAATACTGCTGATGCAAACATCAGAGATTCGATTAATCTTGACGCATGGACTGTTTTTGCTGACATGGTATGATCATGAGAAGTAAGCGAAGCGCGCACAAGAAGGTAGAAGGCGCTAACAAACGCAATGAGCATTCCCATTCTGTGACAACCCACAAAACAGAGCAGCAGTTGTTTTTTGAAAGAGTACGCGTCTGAATCAAACACAACAATGCGTCAATGCGTACTGCTCATTTACGATAATGCATTCGCGAATAATAACGTGCACATGCGCACAGAACGGCTGACAAAACAAATACTGTACATTGTTACAGTCACAAAAATAACATAAACGTGTGAAGCGGGTGATTTATTGAAGCAGAATACAAACTGTAAGTCTACAGGACATATTGATATCTACACAATCTCAAGCTTGCGAACCACACACCACAATTAACGTTCTTCAACAAAACATCCTTAAAAACCGTAAAGCACACCCGGTAGTGAAACGCAATAAAAAGAAACGAATATCAAGGAACAACATGCTTTTTTGTTTCGAGATTGGTCCTAAAAACGTGTGCAAAGCTTCAGCTGCGAGAATGTTAACTGAACAAATAAATAGCAATGACCAACGTTGAAAAATAAACTAAACTAAACACCAACATCAGTTTTGGAATATATCGCGCTATTTCAGCCACACACACGCGACATGTAACAGCGCGCATACAAAGTTATCCAATTCGGGCATAATTGTGCACAGAGCAGGGACGATCGCACATCACAACACAATTTTGCGCAACTTCACGCACACCTACACGTGCTAGCCAGCGTGAGTTGGGGTTTCGCAGTTTAGTTTATCATTGATGCTGTTTTTTTTGTGAGCAGCGCAGCGCGGCCGAAAAATATCAGCCGAAAGTTTATCGAAAAATAACACCATAAAAATATGCTGGTTGGTCTTGGTCAGACAGATACATGGTGTGGGTTGGGGCCAACCGAGCGGTGTGAACGAACAAGTTAACTAACAGAGACAGACTGACGCATACAAAAAGGCACGCCAGCAGCCCGCCTTTAAAAATATTTGAATTCAGTCTGAAAAATATTGAATTTTGGGCTAGATATTGAACAGAGCAATAAACAGAGGACAGTTTTGGGAACGAAGGTGCGAAAAAATTAGTCGCTCTCTCAGTCTAACACATTAAAGCACGGCAAAAACTGGGATGACGATGACACAAATGCAAAATGCTGGTGATACAATAACAAATGCAAATATTGATGACACAATGTTGAATGTGCAACACATCCGCGGAAAATAAGTTGAAAAAGTGTGCTCTCGAAGACTGTTGGAAGTCCTCAAAAGTCAACGATTGGCAAAAAGGAAGAGAGGCAAAAAACCCACAAGACCGGGTGCAACATCTTTCCAGAACGTGTGTTCTTTATGCATTTATGAGTGAGCAACACGTTTTTTCAAAGTTCGTCTTCTTTTCCATCTTGTTGTGTTCTCAAATTGAGTAAGCATAGAATGATGGTGATGTGCAACAGTGCAGTTCCTGGACCGGCGCGGCGGTTAGTGTACCTACCCCTTTTTTCCGTGCGGCGGTTAGTGTACCTCCCTGGGGGAAAGGGGGAAGACCCGAATTCAGGAAAAAGTCACTTTTTGAGGGAGAAAATTTGACCGATTTTTGGCCCTTTTTGGAAAAAAATTCTCCATAAAAAAGGTATTTTGGCGACTTTTGACAACATCGATCTAAAAATCGCCCATTATCGGCCTAAAAATGCCCATTTTAGGCTTAAAATTGCCTATTTTAGGCAAAAATTGAGGCGGTTAGTGTACCTTGGTCGCGGCGGTTAGTATTCCCTAAAATAGAGCGCCCCAAAAATACAGCCCCCCCCTTAAAAGGGGTCAGTGAAAAAATAGAGCCCTAAAAATACAGCCCCCTCCCAACTTGGAATTCCCCGCTTAGGGGTCGTAAAGTCAAGTTCTTGCATAAGACACCTTATGTACAACGTTTGTGGTTGAGTATATGATGACGTAAAGCCTTTTATGGAAGATCTGCACATAAAAACACTCAATAATGACCGGTGACACCCTGACAGAACTCCACTTTAGGGGTATTTTTTGGAACATTTTTTGAGATTTTGGGCAGCGAAAAAATACAGCCCCCCCAAAAAATACAGCCCCCCTAGAAGGGGTCAGTGAAAAAAGACAGCCCCTTGTATTTTTTAGGTTTTACGGTAGTGTGCCTTAGGGGGGACCCCCTCCTAAGTTAGGGGGGACCCCCTCCCCCCAGGAACTGCACTGATGTGCAATGTGCACAAATTGGCAATAAAATAATAGTTGCATTGCAGCTGCAGGTGAAAAAAAACGGTTTTTTTCAGAAAAAACGAAAAATATCCGTTTCTTTCAGTGAAATACATTTTTCCGGAAAAATTGCATTGGCGGATTTAGCACTTTTTAGAAAAAGTGTCAAAATTGTGGGAAAAAACTATTTTTATCGCAGAAACATTCTTTTTTCAAGCGTTTTCCAGCACTTTTATGGCTTTTATTCGCACTTTGTCAACAGAATTACCTTTCATACACCATTTTTTGCGTATGATGGGCCAGTGGTGTCGTTGGGAAATCAAAAAGTCAGGATACCGGATACCCAAAATCCAAAATTTTCGGATACCGGATACCCAAAATGAAAAATCTCGGATACCAGGGGGGGTTGCTCCCCAAAATAAAAAATCTCGGATACCCAGGGGGGTTGTTCAAAAAAGGTCAATTTTTTAGAGGAAAATTGAGCAAAATTGGTGTTGGAAGCGCAAAAATGGTCATTTTTGGGGTTATGCGTGCGCCAGCAAGCGATTTTGCGCATTTTAGAGGTAAAAATGGGCGGTTTTTACGGTTTTCGGGAAAATTTTAGGGTAGGATACCCCTGGACAAAAAGTCAGGATACCGGATACCCCTGGGTGAAAAAATCAAGATACCGGATACCGGATACTAGGGGGGTAACCTCCCCTTCCCCCCCAACGACACCACTGTAATGGGCCAAATATACGCCATTTTAACCGGTGCCCAAATTTAGCTCGGAAAAGTATAAAAAACGGTTTTTTCAGTAATGTATATATTTCCGGAAAAACGGAAAAATTGCAACTATAATAAAGTAACCTCAAAAGTAAACTCTCAAAACAGGTATTGTGCCCATGCCTGGTCGCAATCGGGCCGGCGCCGGCCCGACCGGGCTGGGCCGGGCCGGGCACCCTGGCCCGAAATAGGCATGGGGGCAATACCCAATACCCAATACCACCCAATACCCAATACCTAGTATTGGGTACCCAATACCCAATACCAGGTATTGGGTGCCGGTATTGGGTGTGGGCAGTGTAGTGGCAGGCAAATGGTTGCAAGGTACCCTTGGGGGGATGGATCCAGCTGGTTGCAAGGTACCCCCCTACCCAGCCTCCGGAAGGTTGCAAGGTACCCCTGAGGTCCGAAAAAAGGGTGTTTTTTTGCATGCATTATACTGCAAATTTGGCCGAAAAATTGGTACTTTTTTGCGTTTTGGCCAAAATTTGCCTAAAATACCTATGATATGGAGGTTTCGCGATTTTTGGGGTTTTGAGGTCGAAAAACACCCATTTTCGCCTATAAAAACCATTAATTGATGGTTGCAAGGTACCCTCCGGGGTGGTTGCAAGGTACCTACCCTTAACCCTTCCCCCCCATCCCCCCAAGAGGTGGTTGCAAGGTACCTACTCCTTAGGGGGGGAATTCCCCCCCCATCCCCCCCAGCCACTACACTGGGTGTGGGCCTGGTATTGGGTATTAGGTATTGGATTGGGTCTTTTCCAAGTATTGGGTGCCACCCAATACCCCTGTTTTGCCCTATTTTTCTCCTCCAGGGCCCTGAAATGGTGAAAAATTTTCAATTTTTTAGCCTTTCAAATCGCTATTTTTAGCTGCAATGTTAAGAAGAATGAGAAATTCAGTCATATTTTACTTAGTATTTGATCAAAAACCCAAAAAGGCCCATTTTTTAAAAAAAAAGTTTGGAATTTTTGGGTATTGGGTCGGTATTGGGTATTGGGTGTCAACCTGAGTATTGGGTATTGCGTTGGGTCCCATTTGAGGTATTGGGTATTGGGGGTGGGCCCTGGTATTGGGTATTGGGCAGTGTAGTGGCAGGCCCATGTGTGGGAGGGTATTGGGTTGGGTCCCATTTGAGGTATTGGGTATTGGGGGTGGGCCCTGGTATTGGGTATTGGGCAGTGTAGTGGCAGGCCCATGTGTGGGAGGTAAGTATGATGCGGGGTTGGGACCGGAAGCGTGAGAGGTATGATTTTGGTCACCCAAAAAGGCGAAAAAACACCGTTTTTATGATACAATTTTGGCCAAAAATTGAGGTAAAAATAGTACTTTTTCCAAATTTTCTCCGAAAATCGCCTAAAAATAGGTATTATGGAGAGGTATGATTTGGAGTTGTGGAGAGGTACCGTATTGTCGGAAATAGAACCCCCCCATTAATTGAACCCCCCTAAATGGCTCGAAATCAAAAATAGAACCCCCATTAATTGACCCCCCCATTAATAGAGCCCCACCCCCAACCTTCACTGTACCACAGATTAGTGGTATGGTAGGGCTGTGTTGTTGTGTCAAACGTTGTTTAAGCTTGCGTACACAACAGAATACAGCTTTTTAAGCATAATTGCCGCTGTTGAAGTTAGAAAATACCGAAAACAAGCCATTTTTATCGGCATTATTAACAATGATTTTTTTCGTCGGGGGGCCAAATGAAAAATATAACCCCCCCCAATAATTGACCCCCCCATAAATTGAACCCCCCCAAAATGACCCCAGTGAAAAAATAGACCCCCGGGTTCTATTTCCGACAATACGGTACACTGCCTGGCATGCAGACACTGTCTTACCAACAGCGTTTGCATGCCCTAAATTTAGACCCCCTAATTTATCGCCGGACCGTGAACGATCTTGTGCTTGTGTACAAGGTCATTCACGGTCACATACCTGGGGTAACCAAGGAATCCTTCTTTCCATCTCGTGACACCGGCCGCCCAACCCGAGGGCACTCCCACAGTTTGTGTCGAGTCCATGGCGCGGGTGCGGACTTGTCAGGATACTGGGCCTATCGTGTCGTGGACCTCTGGAACAGGCTACCAGAGGGCGTCGTCTCTGCTGCCTCAATTGCGGCCTTTAAAACTAAACTAAACTCACGTGGTCGAGACGTAGTTTCTTGCCACATTATCTCAAAATTTTCAGCCGTCGTTGACTGATCTCCTCAGTCACTGGGTTGCTGCTTTCAGATCGTCATCAATTTTGTTGACATCTGTTATCATCTCGTGTTCGCCATCGGTTGCTGATTTATCGCCTGCCGTTGCTGTGTTGTTTGCTGTTTTTGGGTCTCTCCGGTGCTTTTGTCGTTTGATCATTCATGATTTTAATTTTGTGTGCTATTTACTGATATGTCTCGTTTTTAGGTGTTTGCCGGATCTCCTGAAGGTCTTTGCGTGAGCTTACAGATAAAATTTGAATTTGAATAAAATTTTTTTACTTCCGATCTCTGACGTGACGAAACTTTCGTTCTCTTGTTTTCGTCAGAGTCTGGGTCCGACATGCAGCTGGAATTTTGTCCTCGTGCTCCGCATGTCCCATTCGGTCCGTCAGTCCAGTGCATCCAGTCGGCATCAGTACTGGTCGCTGGCGGTGGTATCCCATGCCACCCGCAACCGAGTAACAGAACGCCGCCCAATGACCCCAAGTGAAAAAAGTTGAGGCTTCAAATAATAGAACCTCACTCTCCAATTATGAAGCGGTAGCTGGAGATCCGCCAGTACCGCTTCATAATCACAAAGCACAACTGATGGATGACCCTTGTCAGTTTTTTTGCATTTTTGGTAGCGTGCACGCCAATCCGCTAACGCGTAAATCCTTTTTGCACTGTGAAGGGCACGCACCTAGCGGTTTAGCGGATTGGCGGGTGTGAAAACAAGCTGGCCCGTTAATCCGCCAATCTGCTTCTTGCATTGTGAATGCAAAAGCGTGCGCATCTCGCCCGCTAATACGCCAACCCGCAATCCGCTTGCATCGTGAATGCGGCTTTAGAAGAAATACGGTAGCTTTTGGCGAGTCCCGAAAATTTCCGTCATGAGCATATTCAGACTTCTCATATACACGACACTTTCGGTTGTCCCGAACAGGAAAATGTATGCTTTTACAATACGTCATGACTGGGCATAGCACTCTGAAATATGCCCCTGAATGTAAGACATGCAAGATTGGGTCAGAAATGAAGAAAAACTGGAGATTGGTAGATGTTGAAAAGCTATTTCGCGCATAAAAATGCGCATTTTACGCATACATGACTGATTCGTGATTATGCATATGCACTACGTAAGGCATGGTCACTATACTTGACTACCAGTTGGTTATAAGCAGGACGTATCCCGTTCATATGCCTATAACGAAGTTTGACTGTAGCTACCGTATATAAAGGTATTTTAAACATACTCCGATCAAGCTTATTTATTTATTTTGGATCACATGTTCGGATAAGTCGCATATATACCCGCTGTAGAGTAATGTGAGCGATGAGTTAGCATGAAGCATCCACTCAGTACAACAGACAATCGGGTATGCATGGCGCTGTTGTTTCTCATGTGCATTGCATGAAGGTGTGTGCCTTCAACCAGGGCTTATACGTTCAGCTGATTCTGCAATTTTTGCACCAAAGAAGAGCACGTTTTCAGTTTGGCTGCGTGTTTCATTGAATTCAGGCCTTCAGGGTGAGCCTGCGGCCTAAGCCTGAAAATAAGCATAAACCCAGGTCTATTCCTGAGTAAAGTATTGTGCTCAAGCGTAGAAAAATGGTGAAAAAGTTCTAGAATTATTCAAATTTGGGCTTTTTGCGTCATTGATTGCGTGTTCCCGAGCCGCTACTAGTCCGAACATAGCCGGCTATTACACCACCAAACATTTGGTAAGATTAGAGATATGCATTTCAGAGAAATGTTTTGATTGCCAAGCATGAATAACGAAGACTGACGGTGTCGCATATCAGGCGTGACTCGTTCGAGCATGTGTGGTCAGTTGCGCGATGTTATGATCACCGAAGGCCAATCGTCGCGGGAGCAAACGAAAGAAAGAGAAAAATTGTCCATTGGGAGATAGGGATTGCGTTGCGATGTGTTTGTGTGTGTGTTTGCGTTGCTTGTTTTTCGAAATTTGTTGTAATCTATTTATGCTGCTGCTGCAGTGCAGTGAAGTGAGTATACTGTACTGTGTACCCTTTTGTCTCAAATATAAACCGGTTCCGGTTTTTCAGAACTTATTTGTGAAGAATTGTAATTTTTTCTCAGCGACAGTTTAACCAATTCAATTCAAAGCCACCCGCCTGACCCGCCCGTTTTTTTCAGATAATATTTATTTGCTGTTATATCGGCAGTATCACAAGCCGAACATAGAAATTCGTTCTAAAAACTTCGCTTCGCTCCTGTCAACTAGCGCTACAACAAACAAACAAAAAAATGCCGAAGAATAAGGGTAAGGGAGGCAAAAATCGACGTCGTGGTAAGAATGAAAACGATATCGCCAAACGCGAATTGGTGTTCAAGGAAGATGGTCAAGGTTGGTTTTTCGTGTCGGTCGATATCGACTTGTTGTTACCATCAGTGTAGTGGCAAGCCCAGCCCATGTGTGGGAGGTTAGAAGAATGATGCGGGGTTGGGACCGGAGGAAGCGTGAGAGAGAGGTATGATTTTTGGTCACCCAAAAAGGCGAAAAAACACCGTTTTTGTGATACAGTTTTGGCCAAAAATGAGGTAAAAATGGCACCTTTTCCAAATTTTCGCCGAAAATCGCCCAATAATAGGTATTATGGGCGGGTTTGCGCGATTTTTGGGAAAATGAGGTCAAAACTCCGATTTTTGCCTTAAAAAGGTATAAAATTGCTTGTGAGAGGTATGATTTGGAGTTGTGAGAGACACTGTAGTTCCTGGTCCGGCGGGGAAATTAGTGTACCTCCCTACTTCTTGCCTAAATAGGGATTAGGTCCAGAATAGGCATGTTTAGCCGCAGTTTCCTGCCGGTGCCGAAAATGCATACCAATTTCCCCGCCTGACCAGGAACCAGACTGACCCTGACCCAGACAAACTGCGTCACTGACCATAACCCTGAGTGACCCCTGACCCGCACAAACTCACACAGAGTACGCGCAAGTGCTGAAGATGTTGGGCAACGGTCGACTGATGGCGTACTGTTTCGATGGAAAGAATCGATTGTGTCACATTCGTGGCAAAATGCGAAAGAAGGTGTGGATCAACACGAGTGACATCGTGCTCATCGGCTTGCGAGAGTATCAGGACGACAAGGTTGGCTGGCTTTGGGCTGTTGTTGTGTTGCTGGTGTTTTCAATTGCTGTACGACGGCGACCGCGGCGTGTTTTGACGTCGTAGGTTTTTTTATCAAAATAATATGTTCCGTCGCGAATCCACGAATCTGATTTCTAAATTTGCAAGCGGAAAGTGGGGATTTGTTCGCTACTAAGGCAAGACAGGTAGCTGTCTGAAAGTGTGCTGTTATAAAAGGAACTGATTTCTAAAACAAGCCCAGTCCAACTAAAACGTAACTGAAAAGTCCATTCGGACCTGATGAAAACTGCCGAGCACAAGAAGTACAAGAATTCACAAGAACAAGAAGAGTTAAGAATTCAAAAACAAACCGCAACACAAATCAAATCAACATCCGTCCACTATTTCAATGCAGTGCGACGTGATTCTCAAGTACAACGCCGAAGAGGCACGAAATCTGAAGGCGTACGGCGAGCTGCCCGAATCGGCCAAGCTGAACGAAGGAGGTGGCGGCGAAGATGACGATGCTGGGGTGGAGTTCGCTGAAATGGCCGACGTTCCATTGGAACAGCCTGATCGATCAGGGGACTTGTTGCCGACTTCCAGCTCGGAGGAGGAAACGGACAGTGACGAGGAGGATGAGAAATGATGCGTGATGATTGATGATGTTTCATGATTTGTGATGTGACGAGCTGTATCAGTTTGAAGGCAAACACGACTGCAAGATCAATTTTACTGGCTTGTGAAAAGATGTAGCACTAATTTCAATTTGACCAGCGTAAGAGCTGTTCGGCTGTTCAATGTCAGTCGTGCGTGGTGCTGGCCTTGAAACTTGATGCAGCTCTATGATATGTTCCTGTATTGCATGCGTCGGAGAGGGTGTACTGAACCCAATTCTGAACTGAGCAAACGGCTTGCTTTGCACCTTTAAAACTGACCTAGATCTTCTAAAATTTAGTGCTTATTCCGAAATGTCATTCCGACAAAAATATCCCTCTCCAACACGCTTGCTTATTGTTGGCTCATTTCAACCCACCGTGATTGTTTTATTGTTGCTTCTTTTGGGGTACTTTTAATCCAAATGTGACTATATTATGAATGATGAAGAGTTCGGAGGCTACCGACAACCAATTCAAGAATTAATTGACTGGGGTATTGCTGTTTTGGAACTTATCGTACCAGCGAAGCAGAATCGGTTGCTTTCGAACGCCATTAATTTAAAACTAGTTTCAAATTCCCCAAAAAAATCAAGCAGCGAAGCGTCTCATAAATCCGCAACGGATCATTATCACAGCTTCATTCCAATGGAAACCGCATCGTCACTATTGGTGGTACATTGCTTGCAATCCGCGATACAAGAAATGCTGGAGGTTAAATTTAAGATCAAATGTATGTATTTTCTTTGGGGTGTGCGCGCTTTGAGTCTGCTCTGGTTAAAGATTGCGAAAACCGGTTTGAGACGCACTGGTGAATAAAACCTAATTGACGCTGTGTTTGTTCGTCTGTTTTGTTTCGCTGTATTTAGTCGTTTGCGCGACTGCGCACACGTGTTCGATGTGCAATACCTGTCTGTGTTATTTATCATGTTCACATGTTGATCATGTTATTCGTCGCTGGTCTGGACAGGGCTTTGCTTTCAGAATTCTGACTGATCGATTTTGATCTCTTGTTGATTCCATTTGTGTGGTGCCGCTATGTCTGCAACATCGGCGACAAAAGGTGAGAGTCGAAGTTTGGCGGAATTTGAAAGCGGAAGGCGAACATTGCTTTGAAAGCTAAAATTTCATCCACAAATTTGGTGAAAAGTGACGAAACTAAGCACAGAATTCAAGAGTTCAAGGCTGCTGTTGTGATAAGAATTCTTTTGCGAGTTCTGCTATCTGTACGGTAGAGATCAGCACAATCCCGTGAACCTTCGGTCCGATTGCCAACCCGGTATTGAATCGCAGGTAAGTGTTTCACAGCACCGCTAAACCATTTGACCCACATTGCAGCCGTGTTCATCTGTTCTGCCAAGCGCACAGCGTTCGGTGCATTTGGTGGTTCGTTGAGCTCGCACACAGCCACTGATCTGGCCACACATGCCGGCACTGCCGCCATCAAATCAGCCGGACTCAGTCCCGACAAGGTCGATCAAGTCATTATGGGTTGGTACTTGCTTGCATATGATTGCCAATGTCAAATATGCTCGAGCTGTGGTTGGCACACACGTGATTTTAGAACTCCATTCAGTCCAGTCAGTACTCGGACCGGTATGACATCTAGCTTGGTGATTCGTTCGTGCCTTGGTCACGTGACTTTCTTTCTCCGTGAAGGATACTTTAAGAGTTAGTCATGCCATTAGCGGCGGCCAGCGTGGATATCGATCAGCTTAGAAGGGATCGTATTAGCCGTCTGTCTGACTGGCAACAACTTTAACGCTCGTTGGCGTCATCAAAATTTCCACGATTTCCAACAAGTCATGAGATCAGGGCAAGACTAGGTCGAGCAGGCAGGATTCCAAAGTTTGACTCCGACATCCATCTCCCTGCCAGTGCAGGCAACGTCATCCAATCGTCACGCGATGCCGCATATCTGGCGCGTCACGTCGCGTTGCGTGCCGGATGTCGTGTGGACGTGCCTGGGCTGGTGGTGAATCGATTGTGCGCCAGTGGATTCGAAGCGATCGTCGCTGCTGCCAGGGTATGGTGATGCGTTTGTTTTTCCTGTCTCACTAAAAGAATGAACGTGATAACTAGCAGAGCTGTTCTTGGCACAGTTTTGCCCCACGGAAAAGTGATGCACCATTCACCGTTTTCCTCCCTCGAAAAAAGTTTGTTTGCATTAGAAAGGTCGGACCACATGCATGGTTCACACTTTGTTGCAGAATAATCCGAGGGCAACTACCTTAAATGTCATATTCCTGTAACTTTCGTGGTTTGTGTTACATAAGCGCATGAGATATTCATGATTCTTTTTTACGTTTTCACATTTTCTTGTGCTGATTGTCCAGCTAATCGAGCTCGACGAGGCAGACGTTGTGCTGGCCGGTGGCACCGAATCAATGACCCAGGCGCCATTCGCCGTCCGAAATGTTCGATTTGGCACGATGCTTGGCAAAACATATGAGGTATGATCGGGTAATGTTTCATTGCAACACTCACTTTTTAAGGCGATACCAAACACGGTGATAAGGTTGGATCCATCCGCTTTGACCAATGTTCAAGTGATTTATTTTCTTTCCAAGTTAACTGATTCCACATCCACTGCATGAGTGTTTTTCCAGACAGCCCTAATGAAGACCTTGTTTATTAGGTGTGTCGTTGCTATTGTCAAGCTTGCGCAAATTGATGGTATCTGCAGTTCTCGAATAATTCTACAGGTACACATGAAAAAACGTAACGTGACCGAGGCAGTCCTGATTGTATCCTACCAGCTGCCACCAAGTATGATACGATACCTACTAATTCTTCGTGTTGTCTTTCAGTTCGAGGACGTTCTGTGGCAAGGTCTGACCGATCAATACATTCAAACGCCGATGGGCATCACCGCCGAGACACTGGGCGCAAAGTACAACGTCACGCGAGAAGAATGCGATAAATTCGCCGAACGCAGTCAACGATTGTGGAAACTTGGTAGGTGATTGGGTGTGTGTGAGTGTGAATGTGTGAAAATGGACTCGTTACCGCAGCCGGTGGTCGTCTGGTGTTTTGCAGGGCACACTGCACTCGAGCGAAAGTAAGTTCAATTCTCACGCAGTAGAGGATTTGATCAGAGCAGAAGTCGTTGCAAATGTCCCTCAAATCTCGGATACCCAGGGGGGTTGTTCAAAAAAGGTAAATTTTTCTGGAGGAAAATTGAGCAAAATCGGTGTTGGAAGCGCAAAAATTGGTCATTTTGGGGGTTATGCTTTCGCTAAGTTTGCAATTTTGAGCATTTTGGAGGTAAAAATGGGCGATTTTTACGGTTTTCGGGAAATTTTTAGGGCCGGATACCTTTGGACAAAAAGTCAGGATAACGGATGCCCCTGGGTGAAAAAATCAAGATACCGGCAGACCGGATACCAGGGGGTAACCCCCTTCCCCCTAACCACACCACTCACACATGACGTCCCATTATGATTATCAACCCCTCTAAATGTGCCTTGGCACTGACGATGACCTGGTTCACCGCCAGTCTGTGAAAACATGCCTACACGGGCAGCCGAAAACACGGTGCACATCCAATCCCAGATCCAGGACATGGCTTGCCATTGATTTCAGCACACAACAACGGCTATTTCGAGGCCGAGATTGCACCGATCGAAGTGAAAACGAAAAAGGGCAATGTTCGATTTGAAATGGACGAGCATCCACGGGAGACCCCCATCGAGAAACTGGCCAAAATGCCGCCCGTGTTCCAGAAAGACGGCCTTGTCACTGCTGCCAGCGCATCGGTCGGTTGATTTGCTGCGTGAAAACGGCATTGACTGACGGTAGCAAACTTGGTGACCGACCGGGTCGGATCTGTCTGGTCACCTGACTTGTTTGAAATGACGATATTTGGGCAATCACGGAAGGTTCGGATTACGAGTAGGCTTGCTGCCTAAAAACTCAGCTGAAATCACAACAATCGTTGTTTAAATCTCGAAGTATTACCCTGACGTAAAAAGTCACGCCGTCACGTTATAGAACCGCCACCAGGTTTTTGTACCTCATCATAAATCCACTTCTTATGCGTCAATAGTCCACCAACATTATACGCCTACAGGGTGTGTGCGACGGTGCAGCAGCGTTAGTCGTGGCAAGCGAGTCCGCGTGTCAACGATACAAAATGCAACCACTGGCACGTATTGTGGCGCACAGCACGGTTGGGTGTGACCCGAAGATTATGGGTGTTGGACCGGTGCCAGCCATCAAAATGGTCTTCAAACAATCACAGCTCAATTTCGATAACATGGAAATGGTCGAGGTTTGATTAAGTTTGTTGTGCTATTATTATATTTTAAGTTTTTTACCTGTGTGCACCTCAGTGTCAAGCAACACGTTTGAAAAAATGTCCTAAAACAGTTGCAGGTGACAGGAAACTGGGGTGAATTGTATTTTGGTAAGCTGATCAGATCATAATGTATTCGTGTCAGATCAACGAAGCGTTCGGCGCACAGACATTGGCGTGTCAGAAAGCACTCGAAAAAGACGGTCTCGATCCGAACAAACTCAATCAAAATGGTGGTGCGATTGCATTGGGACATCCGTTGGGCGCAAGTGGTGCTCGCATATCGTCACATATTGTGCATGAACTACGGTACGTCCAAGCTGAAGGCAAAATTCTGGCCTGATATCAAACTTGGTGATCGGACAGAATCGGTCACTTGTTTCTGTGAAAGTTACTTCGAAATTTCCTGCTGAGATGACAAATTTCGGCTAGCGTAAAAGTTGGTTTTGTGATGTGCAAAAGTTGCCGAATTGGTTCTCTGTTGAACAACAAGCTGAGACGCATGCCACGTGATAGCTAAAAATCAAACCAAATGATTGACATAAAGTATTCAATTGCAGCCAGTGGCGCACCTGGGAATGGGCAAATTGGGCAATGCCCAGGGTGTCTCAAAAGTGCCCATGGGCACAATTTTGCCAAAAGTGCCCATGGGCACAATTTAATTCCCTGAAAATGCCCATGGGCAAAGGCAGTGGCGCAACAGGCATATGGGCACCTTGGTCAGGTGCCCACAGTCAATTTGAGCAAGGTGGTCAATTCAAAAAATTTGAGGTGGTCAATTCAAAAAATGGTGCCCATGGGCACTTTTGGCGAGTTTTCAGGTGGCGATGGGCACTTTTTTGACATGGAAGTGTGAGAAATGCGGTTTCCAAAGGTACAAAGAGCGAAAAAATCTAAAAATTTTCGCGCTGCGCGCGTTTCTTCCCGTTTCCGTTTGTGTCAATGTTGCCCATAACTGGTCTAAGTAAGCGTAGACTGGCTACTGCACTACAATATATAGCAGTATGTACCACAATTATGTTCATTACAACACGCTGATTGGCATTGGTTGCAAAACAGCGGGGCTTCAAAGTTCATCTGCCGACGATCAAACGCACTTAGAGTCTAGTGAATTGGGCACAGTGTGTTTGTTGGCGAACTCCAGACCAAATGAGATGTGAAAGACAGTCGGTCATGATTTACAGATAAAAAACACCTGTTAAATACGTCCAAACAGATATTTTACCACAGAATTCCTCCGAAATCTGAAAATTTTGCGCTTCGCGCGACGTTCAGTGACAGTTCTCTTCTTCATCCAGTCCAAGAGCGTTGGACCAAGTAAAGGGCACATTCAGGGGGCAGAAGGCCCGTGCTCCCCTTGGACAACTTCGCCCCAGACTGAATGGGCAGTGTCTGGGATCCCCTCGCCTGATACAACCCCCCCTGTTTGGCATGGTACAGAAGGTATTCCCCCGACTTTTACCCCGGTATAGGAGGTACATATCCCCGATTTTGCCCCAAAAGTGTTACTTTTTGACCATGATGACCAAAATTAGTGTAAAATCGGTGGTCTTTGCTTCACAATACTCAAAATTCGCGCGCCAAAAATTGCGCGAAAAGAATAGAAATTGGTGAAAACGCATGAGGTAAAATTGACAAATGTTGGGTTTGCAACAAGCACTAGGTAAAAATGCATTTTTCCAAAAGTGCCCATACTGACTCCAAAACCTGTGTGCGCCACTGATTGCAGCCGACGTAACGCCAAATACGGGGTCGGTTCTGCCTGTGTGGGCGGTGGTATGGGCATGGCGATCATTTTCGAAAGTGTCATGTAAATTCGAAACATCACAAACGAGTGAACATGAACTAATTGTGTTACAATTTCAAAAGTTGTAATATTCTGATTTTGCTTGACACATGACTCTTGGGTGAACTGGTATTATTTACGAAAATTCTATCACTACTTAATCGCTGGGCTGATAAATAAACATGCGCGTGATGGGCCAAGCCGAAACACAAACTTCTACGTTCAGATATCAAGTGCTGTTCGTGCAAATTCTGGTTTATTTTGTCTTGTAGTCAAGGGAAACGTGTAAATCAGCATTTAGCTCGCTTTTTGATGATCCATCCACCAACCACTTCATGTGTTTCTTCTGGTGATTGGGTATTTTGTGGGCAGATTCATTTGTTAAAACAGAATCGTCTCTATTTTTGTCCCAGCCTACGATGATATAGCTCGTCTAGTTTGTCATATTCCAAACTGAAATTTGTTGTGACTAATGCAACGGTTTTTTCAGATCAATGTTACTGTTATTGTATTGCGTGTGATTATTCCATCCTTTGATTTGTTTGCTGACGTTATTATCATACATTCGACTTCTATACAAATATCTTCAAAATTATATTACGCAAGTAAAGATGAGGTTTCGTACTCTCGTAGTTCCAGTCTTGACCACGACCTAAATTTGCGAAGAGTCAGTTTCGTGTTCCTTTGTTTGCGCGTTTGTCTCATAGCAACGACGTTAACAGGGGTGTATTATGGGCGGTTTCGATTTTTCAGCTTCTGACATCTGTCCACACCACTTTGTTGCCAGTTTTGTATCCTTTTGTTCCCCAGCTTGTCGTCATGGTGAACCACGTCACGTGACCATAAAGTACAAACGGTCTTCTTGCTACTGGATTATGGCCCATTCTTGGCTCCAGTGTTACCATGGACGCTTGGCTGTTGTTCAGACGCAACACACGCGACTGCCGTTTTTGCTGCCGCATTTGATGGAATTCTGGAATGAACACTTGATCATCAACATTTTAGGTGGAACCTTTGATGGTAGAATGCTTCTGAACGTGAGCGGCTGCTGCGCTTGCATCGAGCCTTATGCCAAGGCTAAACTTTTTGCACGCGTACACTTTCCTAGCCATTGTCCATTATTTTTGACGACTTGCTTCATCACAACACGAGTACCGACGGAAAAGTGGTTTCCTGTGAATTCGGCCTTGCAACAACAGCTTTAGGTCTAACTGGCCCTTGTTTTCTAACAAACCGCTGTCCTAGCCGACGCTGCTGTTCTGTTTACCACTCAGAAACCATCCAAAAGGAATGTCTTCCTGAAAACATGTTTCCCGATTTCAGCTTTCAATAAAATCCCCCAACCAATCACAAATAATCTCCAAGTACCAATCAATCAATAATGGGTGTGCTGTGCTGCAGCGCAACGACAGGGGCAGCGAGCATCGGTATTCTCCAATTGGTTGTGGTCACGTTCATGATATGTGCGTCAGGCATCATACTCGATCGCTACCAGAATTGGGAGGACTATGAGCCCAATGAATGGTCGCGACGACCTACACCGTCACCGAGCACTGAGAACCCCGCTTTGGTGGTAAGTTGCTTGATGTTTCAATCATAGCACGCCGCAAGTGTTGTTTCACTGTCAATTTTTTTGCTTGTGACTGCACTGCTGATGTCCCGGTGCTCGCATCCGTAAACGCAAGACGAAATCGGCAAAACTCGCTTGCTGCTGATGTAATCTTGACATTGTAAAAAGTCATGTGGTCAGGGCAAGATCACGCCAAGTTTGGTACCGGCTTGTATTCGACACACTCGTTCGACAATCTGATGTTTCACCCACTCTATATAACTGACTAAAATTGCAGAACGTGACCGTTGCGATGGTCCCCTCGCACTGGTCAGAGGCGTGGCTCGAATTCCAACTAGCCGAGCACCTTGGTTTCTGTGCCGTCTGGATTGTGTCCCTCGCCATCTACGCTGCTACTTTCCGATATTGGATGCCGGTGATGGTGTTGCCGAATCTGTGCGTGCTCATCATGGCACTCATTGTCACACTCGTCATGGCCAGTATGTTCATTTGTGTTTTCTGCCTTGTAGATTGTGTTTGACGCTGGTCTGGTGAAGATCCAGCATACAAAAAGCAAAATGGGAGGCCAAACGCTGGGCAATTCACAATTGATAGCAGTTGGGTACGGTCACCACGGCCGCACCGGTGGAAACCTTAGACCGGTATCCTGAACGTCAGATTTGGTCTCTACGTGCCCAATAAACGTTCTGGATGGTTTTTGTCAAATCCGGTTATTTGAGCCCCTCTGTTTCTTTCAAAGCTGTTCTGTCCGTCACACTGAATGGACCACCATCAGATATGGTGCCTGACAAGTGTTTAGGCATAGATATGCGCATGATAACAAAAATAAGCGATGTAGCCGATACCTGATAATCTAAGGCGTAAATTTGTACAACTTGGTGTAAAAATAGCTGGCCCGAAAAAGTGTCACTAAAACAGTCACCTTGCCCATTCAGGTGCAATTCTGATCCGAATCTTCGACGTCAACAAGTACTACCGCGACGACGACTACGAAGAGGCCGTTCTAATCTATGCCGCATCGTTTCTGTTCTTGTGGTTCATTGTTGAAATTATCTTCATTGTTGGAGTCTACCAGTTCTATCGTTATGTGCGAAAGGTGGACCTGAGGGGCTAAAATGTGTGACTTTCAGGAATAAATGTACAATATTATGTTCGTTTTGCAAAACTAGTGATTCTTTTCATTACTGTGGTTTGTTTTTCACTCGCACGATTCCGATGATTTGTGGTGATTGATTGTGGATTTTTTATCACTGTGTTGTTCTCTCACATTGGTGTGTTCGAAAAAATATAAAATTGACCAAGACTAAACACTTGGAGTTTGTTCGTTTTCGCATTGACTGCAAACAAAAAGTACACAGACAAAATATGATGAACCCGTAAGCCAATTTGGAAGTTATAACATTTTCAAAAATGATATGACACATGAAAATTGAAAGGCATGAAGGCGAGCGGCATCAACTGAAGCAATCTGATGACATCGAATTGGATTCTGGAGACTGTGAGAGGCGCCTCAACGGAGAGTTCTCGGAGAGCCGTTGATTGTGCTAGGCATATCGGTGGGTTACATTCTGTGTCAGCAGCCACCAACACGCAGAAAGTTGTACTTGCATTGAAACCTCAGAAAAAATGTTTGGAGCAACTGAAGTTCCGAGTCTGCCAAGAAAGTGCGCAATCATACGTATGTATGTAATTCGCCCGTGACCTATAACATTACGAAGCGACCATTAACATTTTTTGAATAACAGTGATTTTAATGGAAAATGCGGCAAAACCACTCAACTAAAAATCCAGATTCCTTACCATTTTCAAATTTCAACCCCGTGTCGTTGCGATTTACACACATATTCATATAGCATAGAGACACACAGACACAGTGGTCAATAATCCAAGATGACCGCCGTCTACGTCAATACTCTTTCTCTTGCATTTTCGTTGTCTAACGTAGTTGCTATGGGCCAATGGTGTACATATTCGATTTCAGGCTGGCACAAAAAACATGTTGCTAACAACAAACCGTTGGCATTCTATTATTGTTGGGCCACAAGCAAAGGTGCCACAAGAAATTTTTTGTCTTCAGAGAAATCAGTTGCAAAGATAACACCACAGTCCAACAAATTTGCTCCATCACTTTTCCAAAGTTAATCCAGTCAAGAATAGCGGCTCAACATGCATCGCGATAGTCGTGATCATGGTTGGAAAAAATTTATCTGACTTCCTGAATTATCTTTTTGATTTTTCAAAAAAATATATGAAAAACAGAACTTTTCTGCAGTGATGAGCTACAACGATGGTTCGTATTCGAAGCACGGTCGAACGTGTTGTTGTCACACAATCACCGGCGCTGCTATTGTTGGGCTGTTGCAGCTGCTGATTGTTTGTTTGACACTGTCCACGTCGGGGATGATGCTTGATCGGTAAATGAAGTCATCTTGGATTTTCATTGTATCAAATTTGATGACCAGTCATGTTTCGATCAAGGATACGATCAAGCTCGAGATTTGCTAAATGTCACTCGGTTGCTACATATCGATGTAAATGTTCACTTAGGTACCTATATGCCTAATTTAAGCAGCTTTTATGCTGGTGGATGTTGCGTAGTGGCATCGATAAATCTAGAAATATCCTTGAGACCATGGCTACGTGATCATGGCCAGACCGATCACCAAGGACAATGCAGCCCTTGTGTTCCCTGCAACATCTAAAGGCCCAAGTTCATCTCTTTCTCCGTTTCCAGCTGGCGAATGTGGGAGAGTTACGAGTTGACCGATGCTGAACGCGTGTCCACCACATCGGCTGCATCCGTCGTCGCGACCAGTTTTCTGCCGGTTGGTTGGGTGGTTATTATAAAGGCGTATCATTTGGCAAACATGAGACACCTGTACATCAGCTGGGTTGCAATGCAAGCAAACTGCAGCCTATTTTGAAACTCCGCTTCCGTCAGCGTCCGCCGAGTCAATCCGGCCCAAAGCTGACCACCACTTTACTTATGGCAGAACGTGACCACCGACTTCCCTGACATGTACCACACGCATTGGTCAGAGGCTTGTGCCGAGTTTATGCTCGCTTTCCACGTCACCTTCTGCGTCTGCTGGATCGTGTCCATTCTGCTGTACGCCATGGCATTCCGATATTATCGATCGTTTTTCGTCGTGCCCAATTTGACGTTGTTGTGCACTAGCGCGCTCTTCACGTTGATGGTCATTGGTACGTTGTATGGGTTGATCGGTTGCTTTCGGTCGGACTTGGTGATCAGAGCTTATGGTGACTACTTTGTCTGTGATTATATCACTCACTGCTGGTACGCTATTGTGTCCAGATGCGCGGCGTTTTCATGGGTGGGTGGTGCACCAGGTCATCGCCAATGCACCAGGTGTCCACGTGACCCCCAAAACATCTGAGAACTGTAGCTTTGTGCCCAACGAAACTCTCCCATTAACCGTAACTCCAAAATGTGCTTTTTATTTTGCAGCGTCGATGATGATTTTCCTGTTCGACTCAGACAAGGAGTACCAGAAGGACGAGTACGAAGAGTCGTTCATGATCTACGCAGTCACATTCCTGTGGTTGTGGTGGCTGATCGATTTAGCCTTCATCTACGTCGTCTATAAGTTCTACAAATGGATCAAGTCCGAAGACAAGGTCGAACAAGTTGTTGTGCGATAAATGTGTGCGGTTGTTCGTCCTGATTGAGCAAAACATGTTCAAGCTGTTTGAGCTTGTGGTCGGTCCGGTCTCGGTCACGTGACTTTTTGGGTGATGTGTCCTCATAAACAACTCGACCCTGATCAGAATTAGTGCGTGCGGGAAAAAATCGTTGGACGAAAAAGCCTGTGATCAAGACCGATCATATCACCACGTTTGACACCGGCTCATTTGTATTACAACTGTATGAGATTGTTTGTGGTTCCTCTTTGAGGCTTCTGTATATGTCTGGTTTGATTGCCGTGTGCATTTCCAAAATGAAGCTCCCAAAACGTGAAGGCAAAATATTGACAGTTTCATTGTTTGCGCAATGTAAAAGCTACGTGCACATTACATTGAGGTCATCAATGGAGTGCAATTTCAACAGTGCAATTTCAAAACAACGATCTGCATAGAAAGAAATACATTCGACTAAATAAACAGAAACAGGTAAAAGGCAACGCACATGGAAATTCGACAGTGCGAAAACTGACACGGAATATTGCGCACAACATGGCGAACATCCAAAGACGAGTAAGACCTAAACAAAATAAAATGAAGGAACAACAATAAACAACACCCGTGAACATTCCTATATTATAGAGTGATCGCAAAACTAGAACCTAAACACTGCAAAGGTACAAAATCATAAGTATACCTAAACATTGTCATCAACATGATAACAAATTGGTGTTTCATCCGATCATATCTACCAAAGATTCGAGATCACCCAAAATCCATTTCACTTCCCTTTTATGTGCCACGTAGGACTTGTGATTGACTGCATGCCGTTTATCGTCCACCCTGCGTCGTCGGGCCTCGTCAATGTGGGTGCGTCGAAAGTAGCGCCAGTAGTACAGGGTGGCCACAAAGTACATCACCATCGACCCGACTATCACTGACCAGGTACTGGAGTCGCACTTTTCAGATGCTGGACTCAGTTTGAATGACGCAATCACCAACAACACTACTTGACAGAATACGAATCTCAACAGTTGCGCAACTGCCAGCAGACGTTCGACGTTGCGCGACACACGGTAGCCAGATGCGGTTACGAAACTATGACTGAAAGAATCAAAATATGGAGTTGCAACTTCAAAACTTAAATTATTTATGTTATTGTGAATTGCATTGCATTGTCCTTCATGTCTGCCCTAGTCTCACGGGCGGTGCACCAGGTCATCGTCAGTGTGAATGCACTGGTCACGTGACCCCCAAAAAGACACACCAGCTTGGTGGCACTCGACTATTATAACAGAAATGATTACAAAGATGAAACTGAGTCCTGGACCGAAACAACTGAAAATTCAACTACAAAGCGCGAATTTTTAGTCGCTCACCAGTACATGGCCGCGTGAATGACTAGCTTTGAGATGAGCGCCCAGCGAAAGAAGGCGAAATTCTCCGGATACACAAGGAAATGGTAGAGGGTGGCCATGGTGTGATAGAATCGATGCAGTTTGGTGACACGACGTTTCTGCAACACCATCAGCACGCTGCTGCACATCTCGGCCAGGTTGAAGTACGCGCACAGCCATGCCCAGTAACCACTGCTGCCGTCGAAGTAGCCGCCCGATTCACAGATTGAACCTGACGGTGCACTGGTCAATTGTGTTCCAATCATCCAATAGAGAAAATAAAGTAAAACTTTTTCAATTGATCAACTGCTTAATCATTTACAAGAACCTTTAATTAGTCCATCAATCGATTGTTGCGCCCAAATAAAGGTCGGTTTATACTCTGACTGCCTGGCAGTAGCAGTCAGAAATTTGTGACTGCCCGCTCGGTCAGCTCACGAACGGAGCAAGAACAGTAGACGGCAGGCAGCGAGCAATGGTCAGTGCGGAACAGGCAATCGCTACAAGCAATCACTGCCTTGTCGGGCATTTCTGCGTCGTAGTGACTTCTCCGGATTTTGACTTCTACTTCCCGGAAGTCAGAAGTATAAATAGACCTTAAAACAATCATCAAATATGAATCAATCCACAAAACGAACCAACAAATCCCAATTTCTTCACTGCCCACGTCAGTTCGGGCATTAGCCTGACGATGGCAACAACGGAGAACAGTCCAACCAAAGCAGCCCAATAGCGATAAACGGTCCACAGATTGAATGCGGGTCGATCGATCATATACCATTTTTTGATCACCCCAATGGTGACCCAATAGATGATGCACAGTGCGCACACAAGCAGGGCGCAGTTCTGTATTTGAATCATTCCATCCCGATAGTAGAACTTGCGAGCCGTCAGCAACCCGTAGAAGGAGACCGGCATTTTTGTGTGCGGATATTGACTGGGGCTGAAAATCGGAGGGCTGCACTTTTCAGAGCTTTATGGCGCCCAAGAGTCGTCATAAGATTCAATGCAAATTGTACAGGCTTCAACGCAAGAAGTTCTTCGTCACGTTCCTTGAGACAGTCAGAGTGGTTCAATTTACGCATAGCGTGAGAGTTCAAGCCATGTTTATCCGAAAATATAATTCATGGTTCGGATATAAAGAGCCCTAAACTAAAACAGTTGTCGAAAACCTGCACGCTCACCACGCAGTAAAAAGAAATAAATGACCAACAATTGAATTGACGCGAGCTATGTATTTTTCGCCGCACCCTGGGTCAACAGATCCAGAATGTTCAGTTTACGCGTAGACCGCATTCAAACGTATATGACGAATAAGTTTTGAATACGAATGAATAAAAATACGTGAACAACCGCGTTGAAAACCCGAGAACTTTGCGGCACGGATATGAGCTGACCGAACACACAAAATTCATGAACAGCCACATGCACGATCACATGAACAAGGCTCACTCAACACAAATAGGGCGCGAATGAATAAGTAAAAGGACCCAACCTTGCGACCTGACGCAAGCCCAGTGACAACTTGAGCCCACATCCGCGTGCACGAAAAGCAATGGAATATGAACAAGCTTTGGTATTCTACATACAGTATGTATATATTCGACTGGGTACAGAAAAACGAACAAAAAAGAAAACAAAACGACTGAAAGTAAGACTCATTCCAAGCGGATACCAACAAGAGAGCTTTCTGAACGTGACATACCGCAGCACTGGCAATAGTTTACAGACGGGCTGACAATGTACGGACGACAGACACTGTGGTTGGCAGGCAGTAAGCCGAGCGCTAATTCCATCTCGGTCTCGTGTGTCATGAATAAAGCATATCGTATTGTGCACTGGCAAGCACCTAACGATAGGAACAGCATGCTGTTGTGAGCAATAAATAGCCAGAAAAAACGGGGAGGTGAAAGTTTTATATGATGTGGGCCCCGAGGTATGCATTTGCATGGGTGGGCAGCCCAGGGTTGGAAAAACTTAATGTTTTGGAAAAATTTTAAAAAAAAATTTCTTGTAGCTAAAAAATGTTTTTTCAAAAAGCTTTGCAATTACGTCAAGGCACGATAAACGGTTTCAGAGGCGTTAAGATGTGAAAAACAAGTGCCGCAGGAACTTTTTGTGAAGAACCCATCTAGCATCCTGAGAAAGGTTTAAGCTTGAAAAAGGGTATTTTGAGCGTTTCAGACAATATTTTTCCCCGGCGAAATTTAAAAAATTGTTAAAAATTACATTTTCTGAACCAGCGTTTTTTAATCTTTTTTTGTTTTTTTTTGCTCAACCCTAGGTCAGCCAGTCACTCTGGTTGATAAGGCAATGCTGCAGTTCAACACACGCGTTTTTATTTTTCCCATGTTCACCACCGTAGCACCACCCCGGTTGATTTTAACAATTTGATAAACGGCGTATTAGACGGCAGTTAAAGTTGTATTATAATTATATCGTCACACCATAGTATGAAAGCTGGGAATATAACAGAGTGCTGTATTTACAGACTGGTTACTTGAGTGCTGTATTTACAGACTGGTTACTAAGAAGATGCACAAGGGAAAGGTTCCGGATCACTACATACATACATATCGCCAGTCAGAGTCACCAACAACATCAGAGCCACATAAATTCGGATGCATGACAAACGACTTGTCACGTCGGCAAAATACTTTGATAAAAAACTGCAGACTGGTTGATAACCCATAGAATTATATATATCAGATAAGTATCACCAGTTCATCATATATCTAACTATTGGCCAGATTCAGAGGTCGCTCAAGCACACCCTTTCAAAGTGAAAAACAGCCAACACCGATGTTTGACCAGGACTCGACACACGGACCTTTGAAATTCTGTCTGGCGAAGGATTAAAAGCAGCAATACCATAAACGTTTGCAGGGCAGTTTTTACTGCATCAATATGAAAGAACTCTGAATGGACATTTTTTCCTTGACAACCAACAAAAATGATAAATTTATTCCGTGTGCTTCTCTGCGATTCCAGAACGTACAAATTACATGCCATAGCACCCTGAATTCACAGCAGGCAAGATAGACACGGAGAGCAGAGGGAACATTGGAACAGGCGGCCCTTTCACGCAAAACGCATATACCCATGCATAGTTCTCATTAGATTGCGGGAAGTGTCCCTGGCTCTCTGCTCTGAGCGGGGCCAGTAGAGCACATGAGTCTCGAGTTACTTTGCGCATGACTGGTAGCAGCCGGCAAAGCTGACAACCATGAAACATTACTCCCGTGCATTATGTATTTATGGCCAGTGCTGCCTGGACAGCTTGTGATGCCACGAGAAGAATCTGTTGACTGCAGATTTCCCACAGCGGATTTCGAGCAAATTAAAAAGAGCGCAGGCTGATGTGGCCATTTCGTTCGATAATCACCAACGTGAGTACGGATCTGGCGCGAAGGGCCACCAATGAAGTAATCGAGCACGGACCAGGACTGTATGCCAGTGCCAGCCATGAAGCACAGAGACAGTTCACCCCAGCAGGTGGGCTCATGGGACACAGAAGAGATGCTTTTGAGCAAAATTTTGAGAATTATGCAGGTCTGGTGGTGGAGCACCTCACCAATGTGCTTTTGGTAGTCCTTCCTGTCCATTAGGACCTCCTAAGCGCAAGCCCAAACCACCGGTGCCGAAAACGGAGTGTGCAAGCAACTATATTTTCTGTCAGGCAATATCCGTGACGCATTCCGATCACTCAAGATCATCATCATCAACAACACCGACCGTGCGCTCGAGTACACCAATAATGATGAGCACCGTTATTTCGACAGTGGTGTCTTCTATAGTCATCCACCGTTGAGGATCAATGCTAAAAATATGGCTGAGTTCTTTGTGGCGAATGCACCAGGCAGCCTGTTCCAGGGGGTGACTGGTGCTGTGCAATTCAGGATTGCTGTGAGTTACGAGTTTATGCACAGTGGTCCCTATTTATTGATTATGTCACGCGTTTCGCAGTGAAAATTTATAGTGACGAATAGTTTATCCCCAATTTGAGACCGTATTTATGCATTTATAATTCTGTGGCGTTAGCGACAATTCTGGTGACAGAATGCCTGGACCTAACCCTGTCATAGTGAAAAAGGTCTGGTTCAAAATAAAACTATTAAAAGTCCTTTGTTCATCAGGGCGCCACACTGCGTGTGCATATTGGATTTTGCAATCCGGTGGCAGGCGGGTACAAGTACTTCGTGGGATTGAGCACAGGTCAGAAGTTGGAACACCATCAATTTGATCTTGATGGAATACCATAGCAAGTCTTATGTGATTTTGAGTTAAAATGTCTTGCAGTCGTGCAACTGTCTAGCGCCTAGTTGAAGTCGAATTGAGGTGCTAAATACCAGTATTCGGCTCGCTTTGACAATGCAAAGAAAGAGAAACCGCTCAATCCATTCATCCATCACACAGACCAACCACCGAGCTACGGCTACGAGCAATGCGTCGACGTCAACCCCAATTGCCCGTTGTCAGTCAACGACGGTGGGTATCGGATGTCTGCAATGCTGCTGGATGGGGGCGGATGTGTGCAGAAAGTGATGCAATACACCATTGATTGTGATGGTGGACACACGAACGGAGGCAGTATTTTGCAATTGCAATGAACATCGCAATCAAACATTGAAATGATATTATATGATGATGATGATGGGATGGTGATATCTTGATATTTTTAGACATTTGCGAGTAAATGACACCCACTCTAACGTGCAAATAAAGGTGACAAATGCTAGAATATCGCTGCTCAAC
>JASAMV010007007.1:0-12155 GCA_030248065.1 Rhynchonema sp. JSB1_4
GCTGTTGTCTCGGCGGCAGACACTTGAGGAAGCACAGGAACGCATCACAATAATTGACTGGTAGACGTATACGTATATAACCATAATCCACGAGAGTACGGTATAGTACTCTCTCGTATCCGCGATAAAAACTGCTAGTATCACAGCTAACGCGCAACAAACATGCATAATCCCAGGTTTATTTAGGATGCGCTTTTTTTGGCGGGCTTGGGATGACATGAAACTTGAACATTCAGGGACACCCGCTCGCGATTTTCGTTGACCCCTACGGACAGGGAGTATTACCTTGTATAACTGGCTGCTGCTAGGGCGCGACAAGTTATGGCCCAAAACGCTTGCTGGCAGTTTGCAAAGCAAAGTACTTTTTTTATCCAACCCTGGCTAAATGGCTGTTGTACAGTAGCTCTAGCGACAGAGCCTGTTCGTTTCAAGGGACTCTGCTATGTTTGACTGTGTATGTGTGGGAAAATGAGAGTTTATTAGCACAGCACATTTCACGGGACACAAAAAAAAACAATTAAATCTGGTTGAATACTGTGCGTCAAATACTGTAGCTACATACCTTTTCACATAAAATGAGCATCAAGACAACTGAAACGGGTGGCCGGGCAATTGAACAAAGCACATTTGAACAAGACCACTTTGAGCAAGAAAAAGGCAGAGCAAAACGAACAGAATTATTATTTCCCAATGACTTAGGCTGTGAGCAGATAAACGCGGAATGCGGAATGCGGAATAAAAAGCAGCGCCAAACAGACTTTGAAACACTGACGCGCCACAGTGCTTTAGACGTACAATTGAGGAGTTGCTGTTTTTAAACCAATTCCGCCGACCAAGCTGCCAAGAAGTCAAAATCGAATAAAAGTTCTGGACAAAAACATCAACAGGTACCTAAAATAAGGCTAAGGCCAATTTGTTTTTAGGTTCTGCTCGTAAGGCCTCTGCTCTTTTTCACTTGCTCGAAGTGATTTTGCTCAAACGTGCTTTACTCAATTGCCCTTCCGCCCTGAAACGATGCAAACGATTAGTGGCTGTTAAAATCATGTCATTTGTGTTAAAAAAAGTCGATTATTGTGCCCTATTAACTGTTGGTAAAAGCTGAGGACTAACAACAACAACACCACGCCGATATGATAACTATTGCCCTTGGAGAGCGTAAAGCCGAGCAACTCTTGACCTGATATATGTAAAAACTTGAAAGAAGATTCGCAACACGTAGACAGCTTAAAAGTGAGCAGATATCCAAGACTCCTTTACATAATGAAATATCACACGTTCGCCTGATTGACTCAATATGAATTAGAATGCTCGGCCACTCGAAGCTTGTGGGTCGACCATCGTTTTAGCTGAAATGTAGAGAATAATATCAACTTTGCATAGACAACGCCCTGCGTCAACGACCAACCAACGGCTTTGTCAAATATGATTTGCACCGCACTTCATGCGAATATTGAAGCACTTGATTTCGACCGCATCGCATGAGTCTTAAGCGATCGACGTTTACCGAAGTTATTGTATCGCAAAGTACTACGCTCCATAAGACAAAAGTTGTCCATGCAGGGTCGTAGAGCTTGTCCGCAGACGTAATTACTGCCAAATGCCCATAATGAGATTCCACCTTGGGCCGCCGTCCGAGTGTTCCGAGAGGTTTTAAGAAAAAAGGGCTAATTGATATGTGGTCAACTCAGTTCGTCAACTACGGTCGTCAACTGAAGGCACAGTAACACATGGCATTCGACGTGCGTTGAGGACGCCTGAGTTGACTACACATCAATAAGCCAGAAAAGGGCGCGAACCATTTGTCCGAGTCTGGCGCGCGGACGTGGCGGTTCGTCCATTTGCAGTTGGTCGAGTATTTGTTGTTTGATGCTTTCCAGGAATGCCTGACGCGCGCGTTGTTTCGCCTCACTCAGACCAGCCGTGTGCTGGTTCGGTTCTGAGCAGGCGAAATGCTGAAATGAGCAGCGAGAAATAATAAGTGAGTCGATATAATGAACTTGATTGTTTCGCAGCCAGCGCTGGCTGTGTTGCTTTAGGGCGGACTTAGGTTGAACACGGAAACAGGAACACGGAAATATTTCCGTGTTCCGTGAATATTTTGGAGAATCACGGAACACGGAAATATTTCCGTGCCACGGAACACGGAAATGATTCAGGCACGCCAAACGGTGCTTTTGCATAGTGACGATGACAAAGCCAGCGTGCTGACGTCAAAAGCCCGCGTGTTGACGCAAACTGCAACTATTGACACGGAAATATTTCCGTGCTCCGTGAAAATAAAAAAAACACGGAACACGGAAATCCACGAAACTGTATGTAAATTATTTTCGTGTTCCGGTTTCCGTGTTCAACCTAAGTCTGCCCTTAGAACCAATGTCAGCGCGGAACCAAACTCTGACCACGAGTTATATGCTACAGTACCGGCTGCCACTCTAGGCGATGCTGAGCCTGAAGTCAGCGATGCATCTACTGTATGCAGGCTTGCAGAGGCGCACACTTCCACTGTTTTCTTGACCACGCAGGCTCAGAATCGCCTGGAATTGCAGCTGGCACTGTAAAAATCACCGCTAAAATTGCGAGTACGCTCGGCGCAGAAAATTGCACAAGGATGACAGACAAAACATCTGGTGTCAGCTGAACTCGTTGGCATTTGCAGCATGCGCACTGACGATGTCCCTGTGCACCATTATTCGATTGGTGAAAACTGGTCAAATACACGATTCGCATACTTCATTTCAGGTGTGTGTTTTTAGCAACGAAAGACAAATTTCGGCACGCAAAGAAACGAGCTCTGAAAGTGTACACTTACCAGCTGCACCAGGATGAAACAGTATACAACGATGAGACCCAGTTTGTACATGGCTTGTCAATTTTTTTCGGCAATATGTTATTGCAACGTGTGTTTTAGCAGTTAAATTCACCAAGGGACTCGCGGCTTTTAAATGAAACAGTTTTAATGACGTCTGGAACAAGAAAACGTAGCCTTTTTATTGCAAATACCGCACATGATTAAAAGAATACGCGTGGGTTGCCCGGCCGTTACCTGAAGATTTCCGGTCACGTATGTACCTACATACGTTAGACACCACGTGGTTGGCACGTTTAAGGTGGTCCAAAAGAAGATCCCGACACGTAACGTGTGTTCATACGCTACGGTAATTTTCTTGTTTAAAATATTTGTACCGATATGAGTTTCTTATACAGTCTCACGTTCACAACAGACTTCTAGTGCAGGTGATGCTTCAGCGTGATGTCACAATGCCCTGCAGGTACGGTACAATGACCTGATGCATTCAGCCTTGGCTTATGCTGGGCTGAGCTCTATTGATGAACGTTCTTGTGATTCCAAAGCAAAGCGGTGCTATAAAGTTTCATAAGAACCGTACTTACTGCAGTTTACGTGTGAATGTGAAACATTACAGAGAAACGATGTGAGGAGAAGACGACGAATTAACAGAGACAATTCGCGGATCAACATGCGGGTATATTGCGGCATCCGATGTATTTACAGCACAGCTTGTGCTAAAACAGCGGAGAAAATACCCAAGAAAAACATATGATCAGCTCGTTTGTATAGGACGGTTGAAACATCAGACACACGAAAAAATTGTTGGCACAAGTTGGAACGCGCAGAAAACATAAATGAACCTGGTGCAACTTTCACCCGAAAATATTACCGCAGTACACCAAAAAAACCAGATATAGCACCCCATTCGAAGCCGGAATGCAGCCCCGAAAGAGCGGAGCATGCGCCCTTGCCATTTGGTTTTCAGGTAGACCGCGCGCGGATTTTATTTTGGATCACACAAAACGCAATTTATCAGACCACGAGTCTGGTACTGGACTCGCTGTGGTCCAGCCACTTGACCGGATAATACACACGCCAAACACACAACAAAGTGGGGGCGGACAGTTCTGGGCATAAAAATTGGACACTGATCGACCACAAAAGTAGTTCGTGATGTGATGTTCTGACTTTTGATGACGTGTGGACGGGTGTGAGGTATGCATGCATCACAAACAAAAACAAGATGAAAAAAACAATAAGATAGTAATGCGCTGGAAAAGTGTTTTGAACTGGCTGTTTTCCGGCGCAAAACACGTGATCTTGTTTGTTCGTTCTCTGTTCCCAAAGTGAAATGAAAGTCTACAGAAATGTGGGAACAACTAACATTTTGGAAAACTAGCCACCTCCACTGTCACATGGCCATGTGCTGCCTTCACATATTTTGTTCAGAACACTGATCAGAGCCACTAGTTCGCTACATTAACATTGACCAAGCAAACAAGGAACCATATTGCGCAGTCGGAATTTTTTTTTTGAAACTGCCCGTGGTGCTGTTGCCTCGCTTGTCCCCCAGTACGGCAAGTTTGCTGTATACGGTAGAGAAGTGAAGAAAAATCGAGGCGGTCGGACAAGCAGAAGCATTAAAAGTGCATAATTCAACAATGCAAGGACTTTGGCATTTTGGACATCACATCACCCTTCTGGACTGAAGTTAGCCACACACACACACACACACACACACACACACACACACACACACACACACACACACACACACACACACACACACACACACACACACACACACACACACACACACACACACACACACACACACACACACACACACACACACACACACACACACACACACACACACACACACACACACACACACACACACACACACACACACACACACACACACACACACACACACACACACACACACACACACACACACACACACACACACACACACACACACACACACACACACGACGTATGTATGCTCAAGGCGTATGTCAAGGTCAAAGCGCATCAACCACACTGTGCTTTCTCGTTTGAACCGAAAAAAACACGGCACAAACAATTTTTCACGGCCCACGAACCGGTAATCGTGCATGGCAAGGAACCAGATGAAATTAATTGGAGACAAATTGAACGATTTTGAAAAACAGAGCATCGGTATAAGTTGTGTGCTCAAAGAGGTGTACAATAGCTGGTCAGGTGCAAAGAGGAAGACTGTACGTCTGGGGGCCACCCGTCCACACATGACATCACTAGACGTGGTCAGGTGCAAAGAGGAAGACCGTACGTCTGGGGGCCACCCGTCCACACATGACATCACTAGACGTGTGTACGTTCCAGACAGTCCTCGATGGTAACACAAATCAAACCCAAAGATCAGTGACTTAATCACAGACAGGGGATGATGTGACAATGATACCACTACGACTCTGGATCATCCACCGTATATCCAAAAGCATATACAGTATCACCCAGCATCGTGATGTACCATACCGTATAGCCATCACGCCATCCGTCCGTTACCGTAACCCAGTATTGTATTGATTACCCGAACGTATTGTCATATCATAATAAATCTACAATGCCGTAACCTTCGTCCTCGAACAATTATTTACCGTAAGAATTCGAGACTGATGACATTTCCTTATCTGGCCGCTGCACTAGAAGAACCCATAAAGAACACTATTTTATTCTTTACACATGATACAAAGAATAGCGCAGGGTGCCCATGTGACACGGATGACCTTTTACATACGTGCTTGCCCTGCAAGAAAATGATTACGGCTTCTAAAATTAATATGGCCCATTCTGTGTACTGCTGGGGGTGTCCTAATCCATAAATCTTCTGTTCTTTTTAGATGTCACCCTAACAAGCGTTGATTTACCGACAGCCTCCTAGGCGACGCTCGTACGTCCGAGGGACAACTTTAGCTGAACTTGTCAAAACGTCTCCGGCGCCTGACCTGTGAAGAATAGGGCTTCGAGTTTTGTGTGTAGTGCACATGACGTGGGGCTTGGGATACTGTGGTGAAACTGAAAACCGCAGCAACCGGAGGGAACTTAAGCCATCTATGACCTTTGGGTACAGTGAGAGCTAACGTGCACTAAGCTGATGGCATACTGTAGTATAAACGAAACCTACAGTTATCCAGTTGCATTCATGACATCTAATTGGGTGCGGGCAAACAGGTGCAAATAACAACGCGTAAGTACAGCTTGTCAAAAAGCGACCGAAAGTAAGGGCTGGAAAATGATACTATGTTACTACTGTGTATGTGTATGATGTCAAAAGCAGCGACTGATTTGCGTACATAACTTACATAACAAGCGAGTGATTGCTAAAAAAAGGGTTGCGCAAATGCACTACTGGGGATGACTATGGGAAACGTCATTCCACATTGAAGACATGGGCCGTTTACTTCTACTTTCAAATTTATACACATTTTACATAATGTTAAAACTTGTGAAATGGAGAAATTCCGAAATTGTTCATGTGCTGTCGTTGCTGAACAGAGAGAGTGCAGTACTTTAATAATCTCTCATTTCTTTTTTGTAACTCTTGTGAGACAGTTCAATTGTTTTATTCTTTCCGGTTCAATTGTTGTTTCAGCAGGCGCGTGCACACTTTTGCTGTGGTGACTTTTGTGTATAGCCTTGGATAAAAACGAACGAATTGATTTGAATTGATATCTTGTCCGACGTTGACCATGTTTATTTGTGGTGTGTGTGTGATTTTTACGTGCGTGTATTTGTGTTTGCTTGTTTTTTGCTCATTTTATTGCGTTAGTTGATCTTTTTATCATCATCTTTCTGTCTGAGTAACTCGGTTTATACTGTAATTCACCAGGCTATGGCACTTGGGTCACGCACTGAGGGGTTGTTTGATATACCCTTATCGTAGCTGAAACGATTCCAACCAGCTGACTATGACTTCTGTACTTTTACGATGCTCTGTGTCACCGGCCCGAGTTCTGCTCAATCTATTGACGCTAGCCTCTCGTTTACTTGTAGGCCTTGGGAATTTCAGGTTCAGAAACGTTTTTTTGCATTCGCTTTGACCGCATCTACCATACTTTACCAGTAACGTCGCCCTTCGTTAACCTTCCGGGATAAGTTCGTTCATATTGTATATGTACAAACCCGTTCAGTTTTAATCAAATCGAGGCGCCCTGTTCACCTCGGATAGCTCTATGGGTCGGATAGCTTTTGGCTGGCCTCGACGATATCTACCCTTTTCGTTCATCGAGGCCAAGCAGAACAAAATTTTCCACCAAGTTTCGCCTGGTGACAGACAACACCGTATACAGTACACCTAGATAATGCTCTAATGCTCTCTGGATAACCGAGAGCAGGCGACCAGACACGCTTGTGGATTGTTAAACTCAATAAATGGTTGATGACTAATCCTTATAAAGGGAATGCGCTCAGTGACTATTTCAGATAATTAAGTTTGAATTAAAGGATCGTGAAAGTGGCCAGGCGTGAAAACATATATTTACAGGACAATTGTATTTTCTTTCTGCCCTTTTAGTTTAGACGGCGATGTTTAAGGGCGGTCACAGAGGGCAGGGAGTTGTCGCGGAAGGCGGTGTGCTGCTGGGTCAATAAGGGTACAACACGTTACAGCTACATACATCGTACAAACATTCCTTGCATTTCCTAAAACTTTACAGATAGATCACAGAGAGGTTCACAACTATGTATCAGTCTGCCTGACGCAGTAGGCTCTCAGGTGTTCTTTAACTGAAAAAACTGAATAATCCACCTTTGATACTATAACGCTGCTGAAATGTTAAATTTTAAGCACACGCTGGAAGCAAATACTACAACTGGACCTCCCAGGCGTATGTAGGTGACCGGTACGACGGAAAAACTCAGTGTTTCCTGGAAATGCCGAATATTTCCCCCAAGTGGTTATTCGGGTTCCCTTTCAATCTTCATTTTAAAATGGAAAATGCTCCCGAAATAAAGTTGATATGAGGCAAACGCATTATGTGTACTTGCAAAGTCTGAGCATATCATGGGGGCTTATGTGGCAATCCCCCTTTTGGCCCCCGACGTTGTTTACGACCACCTGGTTAGCCAAACTACACATTTGTTTTTTTTTGAGGATATCTGTTGTTAACCACAGCCTGACACAATAATAATAATAGTAACATCGTGCGCCAAAAATAACAAGATTATTATCTTCCTTTTCGATTATCACGTTTTTGAAATACGTTTAACGCTCAGCTCGAATGCGAAACCTAATAAACTAGGAAAACTTATATTCAGAAGGAAAAATTCAGATCAGAAAATTCAAAGGCAACCCACTGTTGTTGAGGGTCATGTCTCAAAGCCAAGATTCAGTACAATCCTTCGAAAAGTCTACAAGTGGTACCCGGATTATTAAGGCTCGGCTCTACTCAGACCTATACATACCGTAAGCTTGGGACTGGGCATGCGCTTCATTACAGGTATGAATCATCACCTTTAACTGACCATATGCCCTTGTAAAGTTTCGAGACACAATAGCATTGAACGTACAATGGGTAGCCCGGTTCTCAAGTCTTTTTGGGTGGTCCTACACATTCAACCTACACTCACTGCAATCCTGTAGGGTGCTAAGACCAGGTCCAAGCGAACAACTTGACCTGGAGCATGCAACGCCTTGGATTACTGTCTCATCTCAACACCCACGTATGCGGCACCTGTACATCACCCGTGGTCAGATGAACAGCCAACACATCTCGCAAAAGAAGTGTAGGTTACCTACACCAGCCATGATGTATGTAGCTTTTCCAAGGTAACACCGAGGTGTCGGAAATCTTACACTCCCTTGGTGTGGTACAAATGTCACACTGTTGTGTAAGAATGCAAACACTACCTGTAATTGCATTCACTATCGGCGTACCACACCAAACTAACACCAAAAAGTGTAAGAAAGTTATTCGCGCGTAACGTGTTGGGCACCAAAGTCGGTTTTCTCTCGTTTGCATTTGAACAACAAGCTTCCGAGATAAGACTATATTGCGATTTCCAAATGTAAAAGCAGCTCGTTGTGAGCATAAAACACTTCTAAAAGTAAAAACGGCATAGCACGGCTGAGAAAGTGGAGGCAAAGTGTCTTGCTGGCAAGCACGGTTGGATAAGCAGCAAAGTCAGTTTTTCTTAACCGTGTTTTGCCATTCCGTTGCCACGCTAATTCGGACCAGCGTAAGCATGTTACTCACATTAAAACTAACAACTGACACTATACCGTCAGGTTTTCGCGACTGGTCCCTGGTTGTCCATCTGACTGATGAGATCCAGGCAGCCGCGGTCTTAGACTTCGGCCCGGTGGAAACCGCTAAAGCCCTCCACGCGTCATATGCGATTGCACGTGTCCCCAAAGCACACACTCGCATGTAACTTTTAAATGCACGATAAAACTTATACACTTTTGCAGTGTGGTTTGAAATTGTGTTAAAAACGAACACCAGTTTGGCGTGCAGGCCTACACTATTGATAATAGACCTCAACGACACTTCCTTGTAAGTTTTCTTGCTCTAAAGTGTAAGATTATACACAACTTTTTGCGAGAGAGGTGTTACATAGCTATGCTGCTGCCTGGATGAAGCTTTGTTGAGAAACATGGTCGCAATGTTAGGAATAAATTCGCTGAATGGTTTCAGCACACGCAATTCTCGAAGCAGCATACTGCGTTCGTGCGTGATAACATTTAGAAAGTCGATTAGAAAGAAGAAGAACAAAAAATTAGACCATCGCGTGTGGTGGACTACTGTGGGTTACGGTAGTTTGTCATTAGTGAAGTATTCGTGACGCACATGACATGAAATACTACATATAAGCACCACAATAGGAATCGCTGATTTCGAAAGACATGTCCGGGAGCGCGGCATTAATAAGAAAACGTTTTCTCTTCGTTCATTAGCCCTAACTACGTATCGGATCTATTTTTGTTTGTTTTTTATTACGCCTGACTGTTGTTGGCAACATCGGTTTACGGTAACTAACAACAACAACAGTGTGATTAGCATTGTTTTCAACAAGGTTCAGAGATCCATGGAGACCCAATTTTGATCCCGAAAGTTTTCTGGATGAATAGCCCGGTTCCGAAGAGACCCGGATCATAATTAGGACTTCGGAAGGTATGCATGCAATGTATTGTTTCCGATTCCGCATTATACTTGGCAGCAGTACCTTACCTACCGTTCACGCGAAACAGTCGAGTCACAACATCGTAGCTGAAACAACATTGTGGTTTTTCTTGTGGCCTGCCGTGCCAAACAAACTTGTTCTGACAACAAATATTTTTTTCGCTGCTGTCGATGCATACATTCCATGTTTCAAATGATGTTTCTGGTTTTCAATCATGGTGTGAAATCTAAATGATTTGTGATTGGAGACTCGGTGGGTGAAGCCAGATGATTTTGTTGTGCAAAACAGAGAGACTATGCAGCTTCGGGTACGTCGTTCTGATCGGACTTCGTTCTTTTTCTTTTTCTTTTCAACTTGAAATAATTACTCCATTGATGTCGTCATAAACACGCAGTGCGGCACAAAACAGGCACACGACCTGGCACCTACGAAATGAACACGATTGGACATAAATAAATAATAATGAGAGAATGGCCTCGAAAAAAATCAAAAAATCGTCATGTGGTTCTGTGGTTTGGTGCCGTCATGTGTGGCACTGGCTACTGTAATGTAATGTAAAGATATCCTGCTGGACTAAAGCAAATTGAACTTCATGAAGTGTTTTGGCGAAATCAAAGCCGGGAAACGGTAAATTAAAAAAAATTTACATTAATTATCTCATAAATTAAATATTCTAGACACAAAAGCTCCGTGACCACAATTTATTTAGTTCGAAGCGAGAACTTGACTCACTTATACCTGTACAAGCGCGTCAGTTATGTTTGTGACTAAAAAACCACAACAATACTACTCCACCGGATTGAAAATGTTGCACATACAAGGAACTGCGATCCGAGACAGAAGGGTAGTGTGAATATAAAGGTTTTTGTAGTGGCCCCCGCCTTCCACCTCCATTTGAATGGTTGTCATACCACCAAATTGCCTTCCACTTTTGTTGTTGTTGCTATTCTGCTGATGCTGCATCATTTTTTTTCCTTCACGAAGAGCGGTAAGAAGCAGCTGGTGTTCTTTTTTCTGCTAAGCGGTTCTTTGGCGGTTGTGGTGGTGGGTGTATTCTTCTATCTTAAATTTAGGCGCGTTGGGTATCAATACAAAAGGTGACTGGACCTACATATAGTCCGTCCACCAGCTCATGGCACTTTGTTGTTGCTGCTGGCTGGTTTGGTCCCTTCCTCCACGTTCTAATGAAAGAGAAATTGAGTGTGACCGATTTTGCAAAAAACTAAAAAAAATAATAAAATACTTGTTCAGAAAACAATTGAATTCGTTCATATTTAAAATTAAATTAAACTAAAAAATTAAAAAAACACGTCGATTTCATAAAGACAGCAATTTAGGAGCAAAAATAATTTTTTTCGGAAAACTCAATTTCTCTTTCATTAGAACGTGCGAGAAAGGGAAAATAGTCTGCTAGTAGCAACACAAAGTGCCATTAGCTGGTGGTACGGATGATACCTACATATGTACATGTCATCTCAGATACAGGGACAGGGCGTTCCATAACACTGCGCTACTTCGTCTGATCAGCGTACTTCGCGATCGCATTTTTTTCTGTTAAATTCATCGCGCATCTCTTCGCAGCGCCGGCCGCAACAACACGCCACCTGTCGTGACGACGAACCATTGGCCTAAAGCTTGGTGCTGGACAATTTTATCTTGGATGGACGTGTAAAGCCAATTCAGTGTGAACGATGGACACAGGACCCAGTGGAATCGGGTTCAAACTTAGTTAAAAATTCGTGCCAACAACAACAACACAAATTTTTTTCGGGAGAACAAAATGTTCTAAAACGTCCAGAAATGGCCTTTTTGGGAATTATTTTGTGAATTACCATTATTATTATTTTTATTATTTTTTTTTATTATTTTGTCGATTATTATTTTATTTTTTCTCAAGGGTCTGAAAAATTTTCTTCATAAAATCACTTTTGGGGCATGTATTTGGTATTTGTATTGTTTGTATTATATTTTGTATTTTTGTATCACGAAGATGCCCCAAATGATGTTATTTCCTAATGCATGACACACAGTGTGCATGTACCTGAGTGGTACTTCGGTCTTGCTTATTCGACCACAAGCTGTTGTGTCTGATACCACAGAGCAACAATCATCGGTCCATTTCAAGCACAGACTGTTGCATCTTATTTAAAAAACTTCAACAGTCTTCAGAAAACGGTCCCAACCAAGTGACAGTGAC
>JASAMV010007008.1:0-35642 GCA_030248065.1 Rhynchonema sp. JSB1_4
ACACGAACCTGGGACTTGCATTCATCAGGGAGCAGGTGAGTGCTTCCCACACAATGTAATGATATGATGAAAACGGCTATTATATGCCATGTTTCAGACATTTCACTGGCACTGTTACCAGCAAAAATCCGATGGAGATGCTCTCCAGGAAATCAGGGAACTGACCGCACAACAACAGGTGTCGTGGCACGACTCAAACGGTGTCGTGCAAACTGGAAAGCTCGTTGATTTTAGTGGTAAGTTCCGGGCAAAATGACGTTCGTTTCAACCAAAATGTTATATAAAAGCTTGGGAAATGTTATATTTAAATGCATACATAATCAATAACGCAGCATGTCAGGATTTTTATGAGGTTCGGTGCGTGAGCCGTATGTACTTACACAAATTACGTGACAAATTTCAGCTGCCCTATTACGCTTCGCAATCGATCGCCTTGTGCTAGGGCAGCTTAAAAATCGACGCGACGATTACAGTAAGTTCATGCTAAACTGGTAGATACCAATACCTTCAACGGTTCCGTATCGGTAGATAAAGTCTGCGATAACTGACGAGCACATTCCAGCTGCTCAGCCGAATGCACGAGACAAAGCACCTACTGACGCTGTGTGCGGCGATCCGCTGGGTGGAAACAGCGGTCCGCAGCAGGCTGGTTCTGGAATGCAGACCAGCTGTGCAGCTGGAGGATATGGTATGCCAGCGCAACCATTCTGTCCAGCCCCTGAGCGTAATACCGGTCCAGCACACAACGATTGCATGCCCGGTCCAAGCCGTGGTCCGAGCGTGGAGGAGCTGATGCTGACCTGCGGACAACCGTAAGTGTGACCAGATTTTGAAAACTGGACATCGTTCAGAACATGACTAATTATTTGGTTGTTAACCCTGCCTCGTGTACGCACGACATCAGTGTGACAGATATCTGTGTAGATTCTGGATAGTATGCATCAGGTTTTCACCCCCATAGTTTTTCACGTAACACACTTTTATGCTGCATAAATAAACATTTTTCGCGCCTCTTTTCCAGAAACGAAGCACAACTAAGCTACGGTAGAACTATGCCCTTCAACTGAACCTCACACGAGCAACACGAAATGGAAAATTGAATTGTGTGTGGTTTTTATTCAGCAAAAAACAAAATGACGGTGACTTGACTAAGCTGAAATTACGTGTGCATCTGAATTTGTCCGAGATGCGGTTTTTGATTTCTGCTGTCGGTTTTTTTCTTTCCGAGCATGAGTTTCCTTGTCAATGGATTCTACGCCCCTTTATTGGCTGCTGCTATGCAGCACAGCCAATCAGCGCACAGCTGCTGCGTGTCGGAGTTGTGATATGGTGACTTGACTCAGTGGTGTGATATAAACCGGTAGCGGGTTCACTTACATACGCTGTGCCTGGCAAACGTGCACGTTTATGTGCTGCATATTGGTTAGATTACAACATTGTTTTCTCTACCTGTCAAGAATGGGTTTGGATAAAAATGCAATGGGCATGCTCGAAAAACACAAATAAAACGAGATAAGCATGACAGTGTCTCTCCGCTGCAATTTATCGCAAGTGCGGAAGACGCAGGCTGTGTTGCACCAAAGTACACGCACACAGACACACACATAAACAGAAAGCAGACAAGCAGCGGTGCATCACGCTGGAGCTCGCCCACAAAAACTGAAATTTTACACAACATCACGCTCTTGCAGTACCGATATCTCTATCTTTCTGTTCACTCCAGTTGTCATAACATGAGATCGATGGGAATAAAACTGATGTACTTATTTCCAGACAAAATACTGACGGTATTTTGCAGCATCTCTGGTTTTCCCCGGTTTATACTGTAACAACACGCGCAAATTATGAATTCATCAATAATCGCTCTAATCATCTGTGTTATCCTCCGCCAAACCGATTGTTCATGCATCGCCGATCCAGTGAACGAGCACCTGATCATATGTCGCGGTTATACATCCGAATATGAAGTGAATCAGGCAATTGACTCCCACTCGCATGCCGGAAACTTGACAGTGCTATTTATGGACCCCGAAGCGCCGTTTTGCGGCTCGAAAATCAGAATGAATCGCTCAAAGATCGCAATGATTCGTGTTTCACCGCTTGACTCGCTCTTCTGCTTGTGCATATGCGTGTACAAGCCAATTGCTTCCAACTGTCCCGCACTTCAGACATGTGAGGTGAGTAACGTGTGGCGGGCATGGGGCATTATTACTCGGGCTTTTAAAACATATGTACTTTGGATAATACATCTTCGCGGTGCCGATGTGAGCAGATGTTCCAACACATGCAAAGCTGTGGCTCAGCCTGTTGCACTATAGTATTATTGCATAGTCAGTTCTGACTTATTAAATGACCGTTTTTTAGCCGATCACGACTACAGCCGCACCGCTGTTCACGCGGTCCAATCAAACAACCACCACTGTCACTGAATCTTCGCACACAACGAATGAAGAACCTGAAGCGGCAACTCAGGTGCGTAACATGGTATTGAAGCAAAAAATTCCTCCCTTAGATCCTAAAAACTGTCGTAGTAAGCAGGAACACACTGAAGTCAACGAACACCAAGCAAATTTTTGGTTTATAGCGGATGCATAATGCACTGCATATGTATGCGAAGTGCATGGCATACGGTAGTTGTGTGTGTGATGCTGAGATGATTTTCTCATGTTGTTGTTGTGGCTGCTTCTTCTGCATGAGCACATCGCACCATACAGTAAGTATGCACATGGCACTCAAACACCACTAAGTGCTTTAGAAGAACGAGCTGATTTGAAACATCAGTCGCTCACCATATTTGTGGTCAGATTTGTATCTGTCGTTTGTGTTTTAGCACGCAAACAAAAGCAGCCTGATGACACCGATCCCAGAGGATGCTGCAGCAGCTCCGGTCACCACACATCCGATCAGCAAACAGGTGATATAAAAAACATTGTCTATGTATCGTATTTCCCAGGTGTTTGTTTTTGCATACAGCGTACGGTATTCATGCATAAGGTATAATCGGTTTTGCTCAACATTACAAATCCGGTCTGTGACCATACATATAAGCGCTCGAGCATTGTAGAAAAAGGTAGCAATTTTGAAGCATCAATCACTCATTATACCTGAGTTATTGTGTGTTTTAGCGCGCAAAGAGCCTGGTGACTGACATACCGAAGCGAGCGAATACTGCACCCCCGGCAGGTCCGCGTCAGACTAACAAACAGGTGATACATACATCAACACGTGCCTATTATTTTATCATATTATTATCAAAATCACGAGCGATGATTAGCGCTCATACCCTTTCAAAAAAACGCTGAAATTCATTCGCTCACCTGCAGTACTTTGAACAAATATTATGCATTTAGTGTCTGACATAACTTTCAGAGCACCAACAATGGCACGGCGGTACCTGCAGGTCCGATCTACCGCAAAAATATCACTGAAACCCAAAAAGTACCGAGCGTTACGCAGGTATAGCAACTCGCAACACCTTGTTGTTTGAAACTTGGGGTTAACGAAAATCGCCAACGCTGCTCGTCGACCCTGTCAGACCAAGGCAATCCCAAATGAACGCGTCAAAATATGCATATAGTAACATTGGGATGCATTTACGAACAGCGTTGACGATGTCCGTTGACCATACAAATACACCCCGAAACACACGTCGCGGTCAACCCAATGCTTAACAGGCCGACAAAACGCCAATTTCAAGATTAGCCAGATCATCACACCAAAATTCAATTTGCAGAAAACTGTCAAGAAAACCAATCAATGACCACATCGTCGCAAAGAAAAGAAAAGAACGAAAAAAGGAAAGGTTGGAAAAGTGATCGACATTTTACTTACCGTAATCTTCATTCAATAATATTCTGTCTAGATAAACGACAAAACCGTATCACATGCGTGAACTTTGTGAACTACAGATTTGTCGCACACCTTGACATTTCAGTCACCAGCCAACGGAAGTCGTTCAGATCCACCCACGTCATCCGCGCTCAGCACTTCAACCACTGACGGTAGCACCATTGTAAGTCATAAGGGCAAACACAATTTGTGGGTCTGCTGCTTACGAACATAAAGTGTGCGATTGCGCACAAGTAGTAAATATCGTGCTGTTATGCACTTTGTAAATATTGCAGCGTCTGCTTATCAGAGTGCAGAATCGAGTTGTTATTGGGCGGGGTCGGGGAGACAGACTGCAATTGCATACTAGGTAACTTTTTCTGTTTGATCATAATCTCCTGTTTTACAAGCTCTGTCAGCCGTCGCAGTCTTACGGTAGTCCTTCAGAGCGATACGCAGGCAATTGTGCCATCATTTATTATAATGCGGTGTGCGTCTTTATAATGCGGATTTGAATGCGTACACAAACCCAATTGTTCTGCATATTTGTATACAGTGCGTGTGCACACACGAAAACACTAACGCACACCATACGCATGGAAAGGTATACATATATGCGAGTCAGGTACTACCATAGTGTGCTCTCACAGCGATTCAAGCAATGTTTGATTTTGGAGCAATGTTTGATTTCCAAGTTTGACAGGTGTGTATAAGCATAGCAATGTTTGATTTTTTTCAAATGACTCTTTTCTGCCTATCTTTTACGTGTGTCAAATGACTCAAACATGTCAAACATCAAACATGTCAAACATCAAACTTGTCTTCAAACATCAAAAATCAAACATGTCAAACATCAAACTTGTCAAATCAAACATCAAACATTGCAAATCAAACATCAAATATTGCAAATCAAACATCAAATATTGCAAATCAAACATCAAATCTATCAAATCAAACATCAAACCTGTCTTCAAACATTGCAAATCAAACATTGCAAATCAAATCAAACTTGTCAAATAATGCTGTAGTTTTCAAGTATCACTTGCAAACAGAATAAGTTTTGCTTGGTTTCTGTTTGTTTCCGAGTTTTTGAAACAGTCACGTCTTGAGCCAATGCCAGGGTGCCAATATGTTTGAAAGCTGGCAATGTTTCTCCAGATAGGTACTATGTACTCATCTCTAGGCCCCAGATCTTGCTTGTTTTGCAGTTTTTTGTTGCTGTCACTCGTTTTTTTTGCTGTGTATGCTTATTTTGGCAACATGGTATCTTGAAACTGCGATGGACGAAGAGGTGTGTAGCGGACGACACAGCGGCGGACGAAGCACCAGGGGTAGAACAGCGTTTTTACAAAGCAACCGCCTCAATCCACGTGTTCTTCGTACATATTGGAGTAGTAGTTGGTCCATGCCGAAGGTCAAGCATCCAGTCCGTGTGCAATGAGTTGCCCGTTTCGACACCTGTTTTCACAAACGGGCGAGATGCCAGGCCTCATGAGCACATCAGACTTCATCGCTGTAAACACCTCGAATTTTGCCTGCCGAATGTAAAGCGGCGGCCATTGTTTCCGGCTTGGTGCCGCTCCTACAGATCAACTGAAAAAAGCCGCAGTATAAATCACGTGTCTGCGCTTGCGCCGGTTATTTTTCGCTTGGAAGCGCATAGCTCAAGAACACAGGCCAAGATCTTGTGATCCGCCAAGCCACATCAAACATTATGGACACGGCAGGGGTTGAACCTGCGTCTTCCGGCTCCGGCTGTTCTACCCAGCTGAACTACGCGTCCGTCTGATAGGCGGGCTTGAAGGATCTCACATACCTATGCGGCACCAAATGACTGCACGAACAAGGTATGCTCACTGACTCCATAACGTGTAACGCACACTGCGTGTACACACACACACAGCCACTCTCAGCGTAACACACACTGACTGCACGGGCTGTAGCACAGGTCAAAGGATCACTATCACACCGCCTCCCCTTTTACCGAAGGTTTGGCCTCAAACCGGCACTCTCTATGAACCGGCGTCGTATCCCACACGTTCAGCGCCACTTCCCCATCTCGGAAGGTCTGACCCCAGACCGGCTCCTGGGCCGTAACTGCGGGTCAATTCGGTTCACTTGTCGGGCTCACCATTTGTGATCCTCCAAGCCACACCAAACATTATGGACACGGCCAGGGTTAAATTAAAAAAAATTTTTATTGTCGAACTTTTTTCTTAAAAAAAACTTTTTAAATTTTTTTTTAAAAAACCACTATTTTTATCCCGGACCCCCAAAAAATTTGTTTTTTGAAGAATGAAATTTCTGAAATCATGTCAGTAAGGTATGTTTTGAGGGACACTAAAGAAAACCTTTCCACTGACTTGCATGTATACGTAACCACCTGCGATCTAATCCCCTTGGTCATGACTTTGAGAAATTCGAAGGTAACTGTGGGTAAACATACAGTATATGACAAAGGGAAGACCAACCTTCTGTTCGTGAATTTGGGGATAAGTTTGAAGAGAGATAAAGGCTCACACCATACTCACTTTGTGTCACAAAAGCAACAAATAGCTAATCCGCACAACTGCAAACAGGCGAGCAAGGCGGAGTCAGTCGATATCTTACGACACGCTCAATAACTGTACAGTATTAGGTATGGGGTGTCCTATATTACACATGCAGCTGTTGTTGGGATATCTGGGAACTGTATGAGTCCATCATAACACCATTTCAACTTCACCAATAAACTTGGCCTCTTAACGTCTGTTTTAGTAGTTTAAAGTCAACGAGAGAACACCGAATAAATTGCGTTGGAGCTAGGCACACCCCACTGCTAGCATATCGAGTAGCGCAGAGATCACAGAATAAACTTGGCCTCTTAACGTCTGTTTTGGTAGTCTAAAGTCAACGAGAGCAAAGAGCACCGAATAAATTGACGTTGGAGGTAGGCACACCGCACTGCTCGCACATCGAGTAGCGCAGAGACCACAGAATAAGCTTGGCCTCTTAACGTCTGTTTTAGTAGTTTAAAGTCAACGAGAGCAAAGAACACCGAATAAATTGACGTTGGAAGTAGGCACACCCCACTGATCGCATATTGAGTAGCGCAGAGATCACAGAATAAACTTGGCCTCTTAACGTATGTTTTAGTAGTTCAAAGTCAACGAGAGCAAAGAACACCGAATAAATTACGTTGGAGCTAGGCACACCCCACTGCTCGCATATCGAGTAGCGCAGAGATCACACAATAAACTTGGCCTCTTAACGTCTGTTTTAGTAGTCTAAAGTCAACGAGAGCAAAGAACACCGAATAAATTGACGTTGGAGGTAGGCACACCACACTTCTCGCATATCGAGTAGCGCAGAAATCACAGAATAAACTTGGCCTCTTAACGTCTGTTTTAGTAGTTTAAAGTCAACGAGAGCAAAGAACACCGAATAAATTGACGTTTGAGGTAGGCACACCGCACTGCTCGCACATCGAGTAGCGCAGAGACCACAGAATAAGCTTGGCCTCTTAACGTCTGTTTTAGTAGTTTAAAGTCAACGAGAGCAAAGAACACCGAATAAATTGACGTTGGAGGTAGGCACACCCCACTTCTCGCATATCGAGTAGCGCAGAAATCACAGAATAAACTTGGCCTCTTAACGTCTGTTTTAGTAGTTTAAAGTCAACGAGAGCAAAGAACACCGAATAAATTGCGTTGGAGCTAGGCACACCGCACTGCTCGCACATCGAGTAGCGCAGAGACCACAGAAAAAACTTGAACTCTGAACGTCTGTTTTAGTAGTTTAAAGTCAACGAGAGCAAAGAACACCGAATAGATTGGCGTTGGAGGTAGGCACACCCCACTGCTCGCATATTGAGTAGCGCAGAGATCACAGAATAAAATTGGCCTCTTAACGTCTGTTTTAGTAGTTTAAAGTCAACGAGAGCAAAGAACACCGAATAAATTGACGTTGGAGATAGGCACACCCCACTGCTCGCATATTGAGTAGCGCAGAGATCACAGAATAAACTTGAACTCTGAACGTCTGTTTTATGGTTTAAAGTCAACGAGAGCAAAGAACACCGAATAAATTGACGTTGGAGGTAGGCACACCCCACTGCTCGCACATCGAGTAGCGCAGAGACCACAGAATAAGCTTGGCCTCTTAACGTCTGTTTTAGTAGTTTAAAGTCAACGAGAGCAAAGAACACCGAATAAATTGACGTTGGAGGTAGGCACACCCCACTTCTCGCATATCGAGTAGCGCAGAAATCACAGAATAAACTTGGCCTCTTAACGTCTGTTTTAGTAGTTTAAAGTCAACGAGAGCAAAGAACACCGAATAAATTGCGTTGGAGCTAGGCACACCCCACTTCTCGCATATCGAGTAGCGCAGAGATCAAAGAAAAAAAATTTGAACTCTGAACGTCTGTTTTAGTAGTTTAAAGTCAACGAGAGCAAAGAACACCGAATAGATTGGCGTTGGAGGTAGGCACACCCCACTGCTCGCATATTGAGTAGCGCAGAGATCACAGAATAAAATTGGCCTTTTTAACGTCTGTTTTAGTAGTTTAAAGTCAACGAGAGCAAAGAACACCGAATAAATTGACGTTGGAGATAGGCACACCCCAGTGCTCGCATATCCGGTAGCGCATAGATCACACAATAAACTTGGCCTCTTAACGTCTGTTTTAGTAGTCTAAAGTCAACGAGAGCAAAGAACACCGAATAAATTGACGTTGGAGGTAGGCACACCCCACTGCTCGCACATCGAGTAGCGCAGAGACCACAGAATAAGCTTGGCCTCTAAACGTCTGTTTTAGTAGTTTAAAGTCAACGAGAGCAAAGAACACCGAATAAATTGACGTTGGAGGTAGGCACACCCCACTTCTCGCATATCGAGTAGCGCAGAAATCACAGAATAAACTTGGCCTCTTAACGTCTGTTTTAGTAGTTTAAAGTTTTAAAAAGTTTTTTTAAGAAAAACGTTCGACAAATAAAAAATTTTTTAATTCGACCCTGGCCGTGTCCATAATGTTTGGTGTGGCTTGGAGGATCACAAATGGTGATCCCGACAAGTGAACCGAGTTGACCCGCAGTTACGGCCGAGAAGCCGGTCTGGGGTCAGACCTTCCGAGAGGGGGAAGTGGCGCTGAACATGTGGGATACGACGCCGGTTCACAGAGAGTGCCGGTTTGAGGCCAAACCTTCGGTAAAAGGGGAGGCGGTGTGATAGTGATCCGTTGACCTGTGCTACAGCCCGTGCAGTCAGTGTGTGTTACGCTGAGAGTGGCTGTGTGTGTGTATACGCAGTGTGCGTTACACGTTATGGAGACAGTGAGCATACCTTGTTCATTTGGTGCCGCATAGGTATAGTCCGTCCATCAGCTCATGACACTTTTTCTTGCTGCTGGCTGGTTTGTTCCCTTCCTCCACGTTCTAATGAAAGAGAAATTGAGTGGGACCAATTTTGCAAAAAACTAAAAAAATTGATAGAATGTGTCGAAAAGGATTGAATTCGATCAAATTTAAATTTAATTAAATTAAAATGGATAAAACACGTGGATTTCATAAAAATCACAATTTAGGAGCAAAACTAATCTTGTTCGGAAACTCAATTTCTCTTTCATTAGAACGTGGAGGAAGGGAACAAATCGGCCAGCAGCATCACAAAGTGACATGAGCTGATGGACGGACTGTACGTGAGATCCTTCAAGCCCGCCTGTCAGACGGACGCGTAGTTCAGCTGGTTAGAACAGCCGGAGCCGGAAGACGCAGGTTCAACCCCTGTCGTGTCCATAATGTTTGGTGTGGCTTGGAGGATCACAAGATCTTGGCCGTATAGTCACCTACTGTTCCGGCACCGGCTGTTCTAACCAGCTGAACTACGCGTCCGTCTGACATGCGGGCTTGAAGGATCTCACATACCTATGCAGCACCAAACGACTGCACGAACAAGGTAGCACAGATCGGCAGATCACACGTATTATTTCTGGCACTCATTTGGGGCTCATGTATTATTTCTTGATTTGACGACAAGATTTGACGACACATTTATAACTTACAAAAAATCCTGCGTCGATATTTACCAATGTGTAGCGTGAAACTCGTGGATAAGTATAGGGAGTTCATTTAGTTCCTGGAACTTTTTTCCGCTTTTGGTTGTGCATTTATGAGGATTGTAGAGTATGCACAGCTTGCGGAAACATTGACTGAGGATCAAGAGCAGTGTTGCGCGTGCCATACTGGTTGAGGCCTCCTGACAAGTCGCTAAAAACATTTTCCAGTGTGGACGCAACGAATGAGAAGCAGTATGGCTGGTCAATAGCGCGTCTGATAAATCACAGCCGAAAAAAGAAGAACGCGAAAGTCTACATCGGTGTCGCCTCGAACAATGTACCGTACCCAATAATTGTGGCCCGAATTGACATTCTTCCGGGAACCGAAATATTGTACGACTATTGTGATAACAGGGTAAACACTGTCAAACACAACAGCTGGTTGCTTGACTAAGATGTTTCATGTTGTGTGATCTTGTACTCACTATTTGGGCATACCGGGGATGGCATAGCTTAGCCACAACAATGGTTTTCTTCCTCACAAACTGTTTTTGGTTCTACATTTTATTTAAATAACGGTCTCCCTTTATTTACTGCTTTTCAAGAGTTATTTTTCGGATTTTCATCAGCTGAACTCTCGCATTGTATGTATGTTATGTATTGGAAGTGAACCCATACCCAATCACGCTGTCGTTTTGCTCATTGTTTGAAAACATAATGGAAATGTTGAATACTATGCGGTACAGTGGTGTCGCTGAGTCATCAAAAAGTCAGGATACCAGGATACTCCAGGCCAAAAAGTCAAGATACCAGATACACGGATACCGGCGTGCACCCACAAAAGATCAGGATACCGCATGAAATGACCTCCCAGCCAAACATTCAGGATACTAATACCTGGATATTGGTCGCACAATGACTATATGAGAATCCATCCCCATATTTTTCCTACATCGGCAAGGAGGGTTTCTGGCAATTTTTTTTCAAATTGAATCAGGTTTTGACAAGGAGTTATTTTCTCTTTCTTTTCCCGCTTTCTTTATCGGGAGTGATCAACGTGTGTGTGCTGTAATCGATTTCACACACGAAGCGTGTAACACGTGGCTACAGTAACCCGAGCCCGAACCATTTCGGTTGCGTAGAATTCAGGGTGAAACTTCTGCACACGTGTGTTTCTCATTCTTCTCACTGATAAGCATGCAAAGTTCTTGTCAAAACCTGGTCCAATTTGAAAAAAATGCCAAATATCCGCCTTTTCAATGCAGGAAAATTAGGGGGATGGATTCTCATATAGTCATTGTGCGACCAATACCAACCGAGGCGGAACACCCCCAACGCCCGCCAAACGACACCGCTGATTTCATATAGACTTGGTTTTGGCTGACGCACGTGCGTACAGTTGGCACAGTACGGTGTGCAGCTTTTTAACCCATTTCACCTCCTTTCAAAGCCGTCACATAGTGCTCTTTCATTCTAATTGCACGCAAAACACTTTTGGCAGTTGAAAGTTCATGGCCGTTTGTGACCGTGTTATGTATGTCTATGTAGCACGCATATCAAGCGCGCGTTTCTTATAACGTGCCGGCCACGTACGGCTATTTTACATGTTCGTGCAACGGTGTCAAGCACATGCGAGGTCTAACAATGGCAACCTGTTGCAGCAAGGCGACTAGAAACTCCCTGCTGAATGCGTATTTGGCTTCGTTTAGCTCTGTGTAGATGTATGGTATGTACTGTATGTACATAAGTCACGGTACGACCAAACATATTACCATCCCGGCATGGGCTAAAGAAGTAACTGTTTCAAAAGAATAAAAAATAATCTGTTCAAGAGTGACATGCGAAAATTACAGCATTATTTGACAAGTATGGTTTGATTTTGCATGTTTGATTTGCAATGTTTGAAGACAGGTTTGATGTTTGATTTGATAGATTTGATGTTTGATTTGCAATATTTGATGTTTGATTTGCAATATTTGATGTTTGATTTGCAATGTTTGATGTTTGATTTGACAAGTTTGATGTTTGACATGTTTGATTTTTGATGTTTGAAGACAAGTTTGATGTTTGATTTGATTTGAAGATTTTTCAAACATCAAACATGTCAAACATTGCTTGAATCGCTGTGTCTCCAGTGGTGAAATATTGTATGGATATCAGAGTTTGTGCCTTTGAATTATACCCAAACATATGTTTTAAGAACAAAAGTGTTAAAAGTCGAACTTAGGTATTGGATGTAATCTTCAGTGAAACCTCAAGTCTAAAAGCTATCAAGTGATGCTGACCGGTTGGGCGTGAACGATAGTAGTGCCCGAAATCCTGGTAATCAGCAGTTCATGTTGCAGTCACGCACTTTAGCAGTTTGTCTGTCTGTATGCACTTGGTGGTGATTACTCGTGCGTCTTTTAATGACAATGTTGATAATTGTAGTAAACAATTACGAAAAGAAAACGGAGCAATGAAAATTTGCCAGCAAATGATGGCTAAAAAATATGGTCCGTATCGCTCAATGTACATAGCGCATGGCGGAAAATTGTGCATTTGTGTTCACTTCATTTCTAAACAGAAGAATGGGCATTATATACATACAAGTTGTTCAAAAATGCACCATTTCCGAGCTGCTGTTTACTTTTTAAAGCGAAGCACGCGCTGCTGCTGCACACACAAGTTTGACGTGGGGTATACGAGAAAGTTGCCATAAAGCACCATGATTCAATAATACGTACGGTATGTAACAACACCACTTCAGACAGCCGTTCAGCCAGTTTTGGGTGATGATTCGCTTCTGTGCACCAAGAGGGCTATGCAAGTACGCATACTTTGGCGACAATCAACAACTCGGTGAGATTTGAGAATTTTATTTGAAAAACTCCTTCTTGTGTACATATGTATGTATACATACACGCACTGTTCAATTTTGGCACTATAGCTACTACACCATGGGATACTGTGGCATGCACATATAAAGAGCAAGTAATAGTTGCAACTTCAGGTCCATGACTTCGCGTCGTCGGTTACTGATCAATCTCGCACACACAGGTCGCAAACGACGCCGACAGGACACGTTACAAGAGTGAGATGCATACACATTATATATACCTTAGTGTGTTACACCCAACTGTATGTATATGTATTTATCCAACCGGCGTATTTAAATACTATAAGCAGAATCACACCGATGGCGTTTACATAAGACACAAGCGATATGCTGCTGGGATAATGTTTCACACAATAATAATTATGTTGCGGAATTTTGAAGACTTGAATGTATTTTCAGCTGGTCCTCACGACGATCTGGACTCGGGTGAAACAGGAATTCGTGTCGATTCTAGTGACATCTATTTCGATAGCTCTCAGTGGATTGCTTGGATATGCGGCATGGCGTTTAAGACAAGCCAATCGAGCTTTGACAGCCCATGTATTACCAACTGTCAGAATGTCAGACTTACTTGCACGACAAACCCCTGCACCTGCCCCTGAACAGGATAGCACCAGCGATTTTGACACCGTACCCCTTTAACTGTTAAATATTAATGCGATTGCTGTTATTACAGTTTATTTTTTCGATGCGATTGCTGTTATTACATACACGGTTGAGCTAGGATTCATGCCGCATCGTGTTTGTTACTTTGCCAACCTTAACCTTGCGAGTTTGCATTGTTATTGTGCTGTCATTTGTACTTATGCATTGATTAAGCCCACATTACCCAATCTAGCGGTAATGACAAATCTGGCTTGTATTTTATGTCAATTGAAGTATATCGTTTACTTGATGACGTAACAGCAACAAGAAGACAATTTTGAAAAAGAAAATTGCGTACTGGTATCAAAGTGACCGTCCCCCATGCTTAAGAAGGGGGGTGAGGGGGGGCACTACTATTAGTGACGTCAACAGTAACCAATCAGATAAAGGAAGAGTGCACAGTAGCAAATCAGTAGTCAGTAAAAGGCGGGACTACAAATACATTTATAATAGTTTTTATACATTAGTTTAGAGGGGTGGATCTCTGGTATGTAAAGGTAAACACGGTTCATGTTCCTTTGGCGAACAATCACTGTTCAAGGTATCAGTTCCTGTGGTTCCCATTGGTGTTCCCTGTCCATTGACGTCAGGGCGTGTGTCCTGTCGGCACCCACGCATGTGCCCATGCGTCCGCGTGTGTGCCATAGGTACGGTACACGTGCCTCGAATCATGTACAGGCCTTGTATGCCAGTACTGTGGGTTGGGTGTATGCGTCATCGCCTATACATATACACTGTACCTGCTGACCAAGACAAAGACAGACATTGTGCGGAACATGTGCATTAATGTAACAACAATGACATTGCAATGACATTCAGACTTCAACAGAATTACCGTAACCCGTTCTCTTACATTGGAAAGACCAGACGGGTGATAAGATTTGGAATGGTTTAGGATGACACACAAACAGGGGTCACCAGAAAAAGGATAATAACACTAAACAAAAGGTAAACAAGGCACAAAAGGTAACAATAACGCAGCTTTACGAGAAATACATCCTAACTTAGCCTAAAAACCCCACTAAACAGTGCTAAACTAAGAGAATAATCACTATCACCGGACTACATCCCCCCTTACACAGCTTCGTTGTACCACAACGACGATTCACAATGCGGCAATTGAGTGATCTGAACACCAAGAAACAAGGTAAGAGGGGCGAATTTACAACTCATTCAGGCCGGCGCAAGGCAGCCAACAAAACCGAATAGACGCTCTCCTCTATGACCGTATGCAACATAGTGCAGATAATCGTCCATTGAAGATGTAGAGTAGAAAGCAGAAAGAGTTGAAGAGTATTGAAACATCATCAGGGGCAGACAAGTCGAAGGCACCAACAAAGAGCAGTACCCTCAGGACAGTTGTAGCGGCCACACAGACGATCAGAAGAATGTTACTTTCGTTACCGTTACTTTACTTTACTTTTACAGGTCGATCCATTGCCAGGCCAATTGAATGTCGATGCAGCCAACTGACTATGCATGGGGGACGATCTCGGAAGTGCGTTTAAAATGGCAAATAAACGAAGAGGTACGTATAGTCACGACGACATCTCGCCGGCTCGTAAGAATAGGCGTATTATGGGCCACATCCATAAGCCGCTAGGGGAACTGTTGATACGTACTTTCGTTGAGCACATAGTTCAGACGACAACCTGATGAAGTCATGAACGTGCTCGCCATAGCAGCATACATACGCACGCATCGATCACGTTCCCACCATACTAATCAGTAAAATTTAATAATCGGCCATCTTCCGTAGAAACATCAAAATAAACGGCAACAGTAACGGTTAACGGTAGAAAGTAACAAAACGGCAACCGACGAATAAAATGCAATTACAACTGTACGCGTCCTGATCCGCTGCTCGATGCCTTAGTCTGCGATCCCGAATCAGAACTCTTCGTGCGCGAGCTACTGCTTGAGCCCGAGCCTTTCTGCGGGTACGTACGCGTGCTGCTCCCGGAGGCAGACGCTTGATCGGTATGGGTCACACCAGCCGTCGATTGTGGTTGCGTAGGACGCGAACCACTGGGACCCGGTTGTTGCTGTTGTTGTTGATATTGTTGGTACTGCTGATGTTGCGATTGTTGTTGAGTTTGCGAGTAATAGGTACGAGCGCGGGCACGGCCGCGACCTCGACCACCTCGGCCTAGCAACATGCCTCCATGATGGATCACAGCCGCTTGCTGCTGCTGTCGATCACGCTTGCGCACGAACTCTTGGAACAGCGCGAATTCATCTTCAGTTTTCTTGGCCGCCCACTGTCCATGTTGTGCATTTCAGATGCAGTCCAGGTGGCACCAAATCCGGTCAGCGGTTCTGACTCAGTGTGCTCTTGCGCGTACAATGAGGGATCGGTCAACGCGTGACCTCGTCCAATTCCATCACCATAGGCCGGTCAACGAGCACTGCTTCGGAACAGTTTCGGCGACGACTGCGGCAGGCCGCGACGTTGCGTGCGACCTCGTTCGGCCCGTTCCTGGTCCCTCTGTCGCAGCTCTTCACGCAGCCTGCGACTCTCAGCGTGTTCCTGTTCCACGCGCTGCCATTGTGCAGCGTCTGGTCGTCGTATCGTACCTCGCTGTCGAGCAGCCATCTGATCTTCAATTGGCTGACGTTCTGGCGTCAGCCACCAGAATCGGTTCGACGCGATCGACGAGATCGTTTCGGTTGTTGCCGTGGCGAGCGCCATTCAGATCGCGAACTCGACCGACGTTCTGATTTCAAGGCGCGACTGCGGCTCCTATCCTCCTCCTCACCGATTTGGGGCCGACTCGGCACCCGACGCGGCGGAGCCTCATGCTACTCGATAATGATACCGAGACGTGTCGCCCAGTCATCAACAGCATTCAGACCGAACTGATACTGCAACTTGTCTTTCTCCCTATCGTACATTTCCTTCTTGCGTCGCAAAATTCCTGGCCAGAATTTTCCGTCGATGTTGGTATTGCGTACCAATCGTTCGGAATCGGACGTCGGCATCAGTTAGAGTGGCACAGACCATGTATGACCAAGAACAAAAGTGTTAAAAGTCGAACTTAGGTATTGGATGTAATCTTCAGTGAAACCTCAAGTCTAAAAGCTATCAAGTGATGCTGACCGGTTGGGCGTTGACCCGAAATCCTGGTAATCAGCAGTTCATGTTGCAGTCACGTACTTTAGCAGTTTGTCTGTCTGTATGCACTTGGTGGTGATTACTCGTGCGTCTTTTAATGACAATGTTGATAATTGTAGAAAACAATTACGAAAAGAAAACGGAGCAATGAAAATTTGCCAGCAAATGATGGCTAAAAAATATGGTCCGTATCGCTCAATGTACATAGCGCATGGCGGAAAATTGTGCATTTTTGTTCACTTCATTTCTAAACAGAAGAATGGGCATTATATACATACAAGTTGTTCAAAAATGCACCATTTCCGAGCTGCTGTTTACTTTTTAAAGCGAAGCACGCGCTGCTGCTGCACACACAAGTTTGACGTGGGGTATACGAGAAAGTTGCCATGAAGCACCATGATTCAATAATACGTACGGTATGTAACAACACCACTTCAGACAGCCGTTCAGCCAGTTTTGGGTGATGATTCGCTTCTGTGCACCAAGAGGGCTATGCAAGTACGCATACTTTGGCGACAATCAACAACTCGGTGAGATTTGAGAATTTTATTTGAAAAACTCCTTCTTGTGTACATATGTATGTATACATACACGCACTGTTCAATTTTGGCACTATAGCTACTACACCATGGGATACTGTGGCATGCACATATAAAGAGCAAGTAATAGTTGCAATTTCAGGTCCATGACTTCGCGTCGTCGGTTACTGATCAATCTCGCACACACAGGTCGCAAACGACGCCGACAGGACACGTTACAAGAGTGAGATGCATACACATTATATATACCTTAGTGTGTTACACCCAACTGTATGTATATGTATTTATCCAACCGGCGTATTTAAATACTATAAGCAGAATCACACCGATGGCATTTACATAAGACACAAGCGATATGCTGCTGGGATAATGTTTCACACAATAATAATTATGTTGCGGAATTTTGAAGACTTGAATGTATTTTCAGCTGGTCCTCACGACGATCTGGACTCGGGTGAAACAGGAATTCGTGTCGATTCTAGTGACATCTATTTCGCTGGCTCTCAGTGGATTGCTTGGATATGCGGCATGGCGTTTAAGACAAGCCAATCGAGCTTTGACAGCCCATGTATTACCAACTGTCAGAATGTCAGACTTACTTGCACGACAAACCCCTGCACCTGCCCCTGAACAGGATAGCACCAGCGATTTTGACACCGTACCCCTTTAACTGTTAAATATTAATGCGATTGCTGTTATTACAGTTTATTTTTTCGATGCGATTGCTGTTATTACATACACGGTTGAGCTAGGATTCATGCCGCATCGTGTTTGTTACTTTGCCAACCTTAACCTTGCGAGTTTGCATTGTTATTGTGCTGTCATTTGTACTTATGCATTGATTAAGCCCACATTACCCAATCTAGCGGTAATGACAAATCTGGCTTGTATTTTATGTCAATTGAAGTATATCGTTTACTTGATGACGTAACAGCAACAAGAAGACAATTTTGAAAAAGAAAATTGCGTACTGGTATCAAAGTGACCGTCCCCCATGCTTAAGAAGGGGGTGAGGGGGGGCACTACTATTAGTGACGTTTCTGACTCGGCATCAGTTAGAGTGGCACAGACCATGTATATTCCTCGAACTGTGCATCCCACCACAGTTTCACCTGAAGATCGGGCAACATGTATTGGTGGTTCTCTTGGAATTCGGCACCACACGCCAATCGCACCATCTGACCAGAACTGTTTTCTCCGAACAGTTGCACATGGTCTTTCGATTCACGAAAGTTAGTGAAATTGTGACCACTTTGACCGCAGCAGCCACAAGTCCATTTCTTCTCTTCGTCTGACTTGGCGTGAGGCCACCACAAGTCCTGACTCGGTACGCCAGCAGGTTCATTCTTGAAGTTCCAACGGTCTTCTGGGATCGGATGTGCGATAGCCCAGGCTGGGAACAGTTCCAGATAGTCCATGAAAACCAGTTTGGAGCCCTCAATCATTTGTGACACGGTAGCCGGATATGATCCTTTGGCTTCGTGGTACGCTTTGGCAACCGCGATCAAGTCACATAATCGCATTTGTGTTGGACGTGGTCAGCGTGTACTGTTTGTTTTTGAACAAGCAGCCATTTGCGATTTCTGTCATGACGGTCAACGAACGGTACAAGTCTAGGTCTTCCTTCGAGATCAGACCAGCTGCAGACTCATTCGTCACAACACGAGCCCAGATCGACCCAAAGCCAAAGTAGCGTTTTGGACGAACACATTTCTCATACGACGTGTGCTCTCAATGTTCGGGCACTCCAGCGCATTTGACCTGGCGCATGGCGCCGCTCAGGCCATCCTCCACAATCGGGTCAGCACAATGATCGTCATGGCACACAGTTTTGCGTGGATCCTCCTGTGGTTTATAGCAACGACGACACAACAGCAGCGCGTTCAGAATAGCGCGTGCGTTGGATGGCAGATTGTCGAAAAATGCATCGCTGTGCATGCGTGGTGTCGGCATAGGCCAACATTTCAACCATCCCCATCGCTTGTTGTCATGAATGTGCGCCCAAGTTTGAGTGCTGTCGTATGACTTATCGGACGGTTCACGAAGGTACACCTTCAACTCGTAGTATTCCGGTGTGCCATCAGCAGCCTGCAACAGTGTAGCACCGTGCAGCTCGAAGTCATTCACTGTCACACGCAAACGAATGCACGAACGTTTGTAGTCCCAGTCAGTCAGGTCAATCGGAACCCGTTCAGTCAGGTCACGTTTCACGTGTTTCACGACCTGATGTTTCGCATCGGCGACCGCAGGCAGAACTGGTTCATCACGCGGCTGAACGTGGTCCAATTCAACTTCCGGTTGTTGTTGCTCCATCGGTAGGTTAGCACCAGAAACGGTGGCATGCTCTATGGCAGATGTCACCTGCTCCAACTGTATCTGAACCGTGCGCTTTGCGATAGCGGCCGGATGTTCAGTAGCCTCCAACAGTTGGCTGGTATGTGTGGTGGTCGCTGACGTAGATGGTTGACTAGCTGCAGCCAACTCATATTCGGCCAATTTGGATTGCAGGTCCTCAATGATAATTTTCTGCTGTTCGATTTCAGCCTTGGCCTGCATCAACTGTTCGCATTCAACTTTGTGCAACGATTTGTATGTTGCCAGATCGACTTCAATCATTTCGACCAAGCCGGCAGGGTTCTCAATGCCGAACTTGTTGCACATTTCCGTAGCCCAACGAAGCGCAATGACAGCAGGGTCATTGTCTTCACTCATCAATCGTTGTTGCACATAATCAGTCAACGGTGGGTATATGAACTCCACAAATTGCTGATGCGCAGGTGACGCACCGTCCCAAGCATCCATTATCGTTAAAATTAAAATTAAAATTAATGAACCAGGTCCCCTGTCCTGATATTTCAATTGAGCTTCGGTACGTTTCGTCAGGATCGCCGTCAGCTGGATCGAAGTGCTCATCATTGTCACTGAGCGACTCATGACCGTTACTTCGCTGTCGTACAATCGAAGCCGAATCTGATGATGCGACGCGATGCGATGTCATAATAACATGGACGACGAAACGACGGCAGAAACAAATCTCACTAACTAACTAAACTCACACAGAGTCACAATCAGGGGCTGTGAATCGACCAAGCATGTGGTTGTAAAGAGGTACAATTTTAATACACGTGAGATGTTTCCTTGAGTCATATTTTTTGATTGAGTTGTCTCACTAATTTGGTCCAGCGTCAAAGTTTGTCCCCTTCACCTAATAAACAACTTTCAAGCTGGACGAAATTAGTGAGCCAACTATACATCACAGTGTGGCTCAACTGGGAATCTCCTATGCTTAACCATAGGCGCGCGTGTATTTCGTTGTGCTGTAACGAATAAGCACTTCACCGTTATAACTACAAAGAGCTACACGCTTGGCCGATTCAGAGCTCCCATCTACAACGCTGTGCACTACCAAACTAACAACACACAAAACAAACGACACAAAGAAACTGATAACTCTTAGCGGCAAGAAGCAGAAATGACGAAAACGACTAAACTAATGGTCTGTATGAACATGCTAATCGGCATGAATAAACACGAAAAACACGGCAACTAGGCAAACTACAAAGCACACACAAGAATATAAATGACAGTATGAACCACAAGGCGAAAATGACCAGCTAAGTGCGTTCAACTCAAATTCAACTCAAAATAAACATGTGATTACGGTAAAATAGACACAAACTAGGCACGGGCATTACTGAAACATCATAAACACCAATTCTACGATAAATGGCTTAAAGTTATTGCCTGAACTGAACGACGAAAATAGCACAATAATAGTGATAATAACAACGAGATTACGCTAAATAGCACAAAACAACAAACAACCAAAATAACATTACAAAACACAAATACAGTACAGACATAAATGGGTACTCTCGATGGTTTATCCTCGAATCCATGTGCATTCCACGGTACCCATAAATCCAAACCGATATAGAAGAAATACAAATGATGCACAAAATAACATTGACGATCGTGAAGAGCAGAGTGGAAATACACGCGCTTCAATGACGAAGATTCGACGAATGCGATGAAATACAACGATGATTTGTTGCGGGGAAACGCGATTCAAAGATTCAAACAAACGATAATGAACGCTGCCATGTCAATTCGGAATTGTTCACAAAGCTATGGTGATTGGGCAATCTTGTGCGATTGCACTCTTCCTCCCCCTCTACAAAAATTCTTCGACCCGACGAATGCTTATCGATCGAACTGTTCGAGTTGACATTGGTGCGGTACTCGACATTATCACACAGGTGCAGTGTCCAAACATATTCGTTCGGCGTTCACACAGGATTGACGATGAAACAGATACCTCTGGGTTCTCTCGAACATGGAAAGCACACGGGTCCTGGGGCATAGTACACAACGTCCTTTGTACTGGCGTAGAGTAATATTCAGTTGAATTTCTCTGCTGTCGAATAGATAAGACGTCATGTGGAGATGCTGTTGATGCCATCAACCTGCTGACCTGCTGTTGTGCCTTTCATGCGCAGATTGAAAATGCAAAAAAACCGTTTCGCATTAGTTGTCGTTCCACGAAGCTACTCGTGCATATCCGGTCGCAAACTTCTATGACTTCTTCTATTCACTCTATCACCGGAGCGACGATTCTCACGCACTTGTTCGCTTTGACGCCCTGAGGAACACGATGGAGACAGATCGGCAATTCAGACGCATCGTTTGTGTACAAGTCTTCAGTTGGAAAGATGCCAGAAGACGAAATGCAGTATACTGATGATGAATACTTGCGTACTCCAACCATTGTACTTGCGCTTTCCAATTCCAGCTCCACATCAACTAGTTCCCCATTCACAAGTCAGCGAATACAGCGATCTTCTAAACTGCTACGTCAATTCCATGTCAGCTCCACGTAGTTCCACGTCAATTCACATTTATTTTTATTTGTTTTTTATTTGAGTTTTTGCACCTCCAGTGCCAGGTGAATGCAAACGCCCGCAGGCAATGTGGCAAATCCTGTTAGAAAAACATGAAAATCTAACGTGAATTGAAATCACAGGTTCACGATGTACATGTATAAATAAGCAAAGTACAGTCGTATTGTCCAGTAAATACTGAATTGTTACAGAAATTGCATACATAACATTTCGGAACATGATCGTGCAGATCAACCAGAATTTTCCATGACTCATTTGAATGGCGTGTTGGCGGTATGTACAGTATAACATCGATGAAGTTGATGGTACATGATGAATTTCTGGACCAACCTGTTATCGAAGGGGTGGGAATTACCGTACGTCCAAGTTCAGTGAGAGTGGTCAACTGTACAGCTGTGACTCGATGACAGCTAAATGTCATGGTCTGAAATTGTATTGTTGTTTATTGATGTCAGGTTATTTAAAACATGGTCAAACAGCTCCTTCGAAAGAACGGTTTTCTTGAATTGGGAAAAGGGAAGGTCGATCTCAGCCTGTGGTAGTGTGTTGAACATCAGTGCTGTTGAATATATGGTACTTTGCTGGTATCGCGTCATGTTCGGCTTGTCCAATTTGATCGATTTCGTGTGGTTGGTTCGTGCGCTGGCTCGGATCTCACATTTACTCAGAAGAGTGAACAGCTCGGGCAGACTAAACCTGATTCCATTAACGTATTGATAGACTGCACAAAGTCTGATTGCGAATACTTGTCTGTGGAATGGGAGCAACATAACAGCCTTGAGCAAATCATGGTGTGACGTATCACGTTGCCAATTATTCAGGATAGCCATACAAGCAAACTTTTGGGTGCGCTCAATTGTGATTTTGTCACATTTTCTGATTGGATAGCTTGAGCCACAACCATAGAGCATTACGGATTGCAACAGAGATATATACAGGCATTTCAGACCATTTATTGGCACACTGCCACGGAAGGCTCTAGTCAGGAACCCAATGGTCGTTTTTACCTTAGCGCTTACTTTGTGACAATGCAGATTGTAGTTCAGGTGTTCATCGACCAGTATGCCCAAGTATTTGTATGTACTTGTTCAATATTTGCACTGTTTATAACAATATTCACAGTGGGCCTGGTTGAGTGCATGCGTCGGAACACAACGAGTTTGGTTTTCTTTTCATTCACTTTCAGCATCTTACCTTCAAAGAAGGCGGTGAATTGGTCAATGTCAGTTTGCAAGTGAGAGATGCACTTGTCTGTAACAGCTGGGTGAATGACCACAAGATCATCAGCAAATTTGATCATTTTGGTGCTAGTACTAAGCGTCAGTTTGAAAATTCTGTTCACATAAGCAATGAATGATAATGGTCCCAGTACACTTCCTTGCGGTACTCCGCTTGTAATGTTTATCATTTCGGATTTGGACTTCCCGACACGAACACACATTTTGCGATTTGAGAGATAACTCCGTAAGAGCAAAATAAAATAGCTTGGAATCGGGTAGTCAGTGATCAGACAGTTGATCAATGAATTGAAAGGAACCGTATCAAACGCCTTTGATAAATCAATAAATGTGGCGTAAACGAAAGGGTTTTTGTCCAGTTCACTGGTTATTAGTGAATCAAAATGCCATAGTGCATCACTGCAGCCTCTTCCTGTCCGAAACCCGAATTGAAACCCACTTAGCTGTGGTTCAATGTACGGTAATTGAACCTTGTATATATGCCTTTCGAAGCACTTTTCTGTGATATTTAACAGACTTATCGGCCTGTAGTCATTGAAGTGTTGAGGGCGTGTAACTTTAGGAATGGGAACTGTGATTGACTCATTGAACTCATCTGGTATAGTACATTCTTTCTGGCGTCGTCTAATTAGACAGCACAGAGCAGGTGCTATTGCCGGAGCCAACTCCTTGAGTACAACAGGTTTTAGTTCGTCGATGCCAGGAGATTTATTGAGTTTCAATTTCGAAAGAAAGCTCTTGACAAAGTCCACGTCACATAGTTCAGTCTCAGTGCACTCCAAACTGCCCTATTGGCTCCCTCCCAGGTTGGTCTGTTTAATTCCAGACACTTGCAAAGTGTTTGCGAAATTCGCTTGCCTTCAACACTTCATCAGTAATTAACTGTCCATCTTTGTTGTGCAAAGCAGGGATGTCAGATTTGATTTTTCCCTGTACTGCGTTGACATGTTGCCAAACAGTACGTTCTTGCAGTCTTTTTTTTGAACGTATTGGCGTGAAAGTCTTTCCTGCATTGGCTTTCTAACTTCTTTATTTGCGCCTTCAGTTTTTTGACTTTGTAAAACTTTGGCGATCGTTTGTCTCTTTCTGTGGTTTTTAGCCTATTAGCATATGCTTGGTTTTTCTTCCGCGTTAGCTTTTCAAGGTCACGGGTAATCCATGGCTCCCGCTTTGGTTTGTTCGTAACTGGGAATGTTTTGAACTTTATACTTTGGTTAACGTGGAACGTTATCGTGTTGTTGAACCGCTGAAGTGCAGCATTGACATTAGGAGCTTCCGTCACCATTTTTGGCAAATTCTTTGCCGTGATTACTTCTCCGACGTTGTTCCAGTCTGTCTGGTGATACATAGGCACCCGGGAGTATTGTCTGTTGTTAACACCTTAGTCGGGGATGATAACTTTTGCTGACACAACAGCATGACTTTTTTCAATGGGTGTTTTGAGCTGAACTTTTGTTGTTAACGTTTCAGACACAAATAACACGTCGAGCAAACGCTTTTCATGTGTTGGTTCCGTGACTCTTAGTTCTAAGCCATATTCCTTTAATGACACCAGTAGGTCTACTGATTCCTTTTCGGTCAGACAGCAACAGTTCCAATCGCCTCCAAATATGTAGTGGTCGTACTTACCATCAATTTGACTCAGAAGCGAGGTAACACCATCAACAAAGTCATTGATGAAACAAGCATGAGGCCCAGTAGGTGTTGGGGATCGATAGCCATTTAGTACAAGGATTTTGGATTTTCCAATTATGAATTTTGGATTTTCCAATTCACATATTGACATTCACTCGTTGTATGGCATACGAAGCCGAGAAAACATCAGACGCGCTGGTAGTGTTCGATGTCGTCATAGTCGATGCCAGAAGACACATTGAAATGCCACATTGAAACGATGAATGGTATATCTCCCAAACACATTTGCTTTGCAATTTGTTTCCGGCCACACTTCGACCGTGTTGTCGATCTCAATTGACGCTTCTTCTTCAACAATCACAATTGCTGATGTCCCAAGAATTGAAAACGGCAATTCGAATTCAAGTACGGTCAGCGTATGTCGTCGGTGCAACAGTTCCGGGTAGTCACACAGTACCTTAAATACACAGGCCGGCAACTTTGCTTGATATCAAATATGTTATTCAACTTACAACCGACTTAGCAGTTGTTTATGTTATCTCACAGTAATGATGCTATGTGTTGATAATATCTTTTTATTATAATGGTCATGCAATTACCGTCATTACATTATGAATTTGGCATGAACCAATAAAACAACAAAAAACAACAAGCAGTATATAAAGAGCAGGGACTAACTCATAACTGTCATTAACATAACATAACTTAGGGACACTATTGATGTAACTGAGTTTGCTATTGAGACAGTGCACAAAGCTCTGATGACACTAACAGTAGCATGTCTGATTAGGAACAGTTGTATCACTGATTAGGACATTGAATTGTACTTTTGTGATCCCCGCGCCCCTGAGCGCGTCTGACGCGTGGGTGTACTGGAACACGCAACCCTCCACCAATCGCCAGGCAGTTGTCAACGTGTCCGGACCGACCAAAGACGCCTCGAGGTTTGCGTTTACGACGACGGCAAGCCGGCCCTAATCGACTCAACGTGCCGGAAGATCACTCAGCACTGTCAGCACGAGCCGATCCGGTGACAATCCAGTCATCCTGAAATTTTTCAGGATCGATGCATGGTAGGTTGTGGTTTATTGTGTTAGAAATCCGAGCAAATAGACGCAAAATAAATGCAACATAACAAGCAAATAACGCAAAATTGACGCAGGAGAACCATAAAACTGTCCTTTTTAAAAGAGCAAAAAATGGTGGTTGTGTTTAAAGTACACAGTTAGATACTGTAATCGACTAGCGGAATCTAACGAACCTAACCCGGTTACTGTAAGACTTCGTAAACCACCAATATTTATACAAATTACTGCAATGCAATGCACAAAGGCTCCTTTTGCAGGAGGACAAATGATGCCATAACCAAAAGGGCGTGTAAGGACCAAAATTCCGTAAGCCTGTTTAGGCTCTTTTTTCCTAGTTCACTGTGTATTCGGGCGTTTAGCATCCCAGAAAACTCAATTCAGTCATTTGACAACCGCACAAAAGTACTCACGGTACATTTGGGCGATTGACAGCCGCAAAAAACTTTAAGGGGGTAAATGACAACCGCCAAAAAATACTTACGGCTTAAGCACTGCATACCAGGGTTGGGCAAAAAAACGTTTTTTTTCAAAAAAATCGTTTTTTTAAACGCCCAGATGACCAAAATATGCCCCCGAAAAAATTGGAAAACGCTCATGATGGGAAGAAAACGTGGTTAAATGAAGTAATTCTATGTGTTCTGAGGCAAAATAAACGGGTTTCAACCCATTTCTAGCGAGTTGTTAAGATCCCATATCAGACCCGCATCATGGGACCAACTTTGGCCGGGGTCATCACTGAAAGTCAAGCTCCGTATATCGACGTATCTCGACAAAGTAAAAATTGGTCGAAAATTTTTTGAAATTCATTAAAAAACAAAATACGACCCAGGCGTTTTTTTTTTTAAAAACGTCGTTTTTTTAAGAAAAAACGCCGTCGTTTTTTTGTTGCCCAACCCTGCTGCATACACACCAGATTGCCATGTGTGGTACATACAGTATTATGCTGCTTATTACATTAGGTTTCGTCGTCGTCGACGCGTTAGATTCCCCACCATTGCCCGAATCCCGTCATCAACAGTTTTTGCAAACCTGATACATCGATGTAAAGTCCCTTTGGACTTTATTCGGAGAATTTTCCACTTACAGTACAGTACCGTGGTTTTTCACAAAAACGAAAAATTACGGCATATTTTGCTATGAAACCCAAAGGGACTTTAAAGAGTTAACCCTGGTACTGTTACCGCACAGTTATATGAAATCATGTTACTTGGTACCACCATCGCAATATATCATCACAGTGGCGTATTCCTACCTCGGAATCGGTTGATTGACGACAGTCTATGTGCGTGGAAACTTGCCACATCGTTTGCAGTTGCTGACCGAACAAAGTACAAACATGCTTAATTAAACATGTTAAGGCTGGTAACAATTACGATTGCGTCCAGCGCTGCCGTTTGGGAAAAAATTACACGGTCGTCCGCTGTATTTCCATCACAAGGGAGAAATAGTGGTTAGTTGACAGGCACAAACAGGTGGATCGGTACACTGACAAAACATTATTAGGCGTGAATAAAACTCTAGTTGGACACGAAAACTCACGCATCGGCAAGACAGAGTGCGCTCGAGGTTTGGTCTCTGTGAATCTGTGATGCACCGTTGACGCAAGTTCGTGTACAGTAATTGCTTGACGCGATTCCTTGTCGTTCCTCGCGAGTGCGACAATAACATGCGAATGATTACCAGTATAAAATGTAAAAAATGTTCAAAAAAAGTTTTTTTTCATTTTTGTTTTTTAAACAAGGAAAGTACAGTATGTCCACCCTCATATTATTTCACTACCTTTCTCAGATTTATTTCCCGCTATTTTTGGTGAAAAACGCATGTTTCGTGAATGTTCCTGTTTGTTTTTATCATCGGTTGCGGCGCTTATAATATTCGGATAATACAGTATCACTACTGTGTTAGACAGTCAGTGGGCTGTACTGAACAACCTAAAGAACCGTCATGATGTCTGCATTCTGTTCTTCCAGCAAACAAAATCTGCTTTCAGAATGCACAATTACGCCAAAACAACCGGACGTCGCAAATGAACCACAAAACAACCAGTTGCTCAGCCTCTTCATGCTATTTTTCTAAAAAGAAATCAGCCATCTATTTATGTACCTTTCCGGTGCGACAAGTCTTTTTTTTAATTTACTGGAACCATCAGTCATTTGTGACTACATAAGGCTGAGACGTATGAATAATGTGTATCATCATAAGCGTCCCGAATGATGCAAGAAAGTACACAGCTTGGTCACATCAGCAAACAAGGTCAGAGGGCCACCACCTCCACCCCACACCTGATCCCTGAGAGTGGCGTAGGCCGGGCAGCGTAATAGAAAGTGATCGACACCCTCAGTAGCGTGCATGCTACAGTGAGCACACTCGTCGTTGGTTTTTTTGGCCTATTCTATAGCGATAGCTAGCCAATAATGGGCAGTGTCCTGTGCGGAGTTGGTGTACAGCGACTTGAAGGTTTCTTGGCAATTGGTTTATCAGGTTCTTATTCGGCGGAATCCCGTTAGTGATCTTGAAATGTAATGAATTTTCATATTTGTGTTTCCGGTCTTTTTCCCATTTCTGTTTAATGGTGTTTTTGATTGCATTTCTGACACAGTTGTAGGTCATCGGAATTACAGTGTGGTTTAATGATGTGGCAGATTTGGCCAGGTTGTCTGCTTCTTCGTTTCCCTTAATTCCAACATGTGCCGGAATCCAAGCGACAACTATATTTTTGGCGTAGTATATGGCAAGTCGGTATAAATTCTTAATTTCTGTTTCGGTTAAGGTATCCGTGGGGTTATCGAATCCGGTTTTTAATGTTTCAATGAGGGCTCTGCAGTCAACGTAAAAGTGGATCGTTGCTTCAGATGGTATGTGCTCTCTCATTTCGAAGAGAACATCTACAGCTTTTTGGAAGGCTGTTAGCTCAGCGGTGTACGCAGACGCCGCTTTGCCAGCAGATATTTTATATTCTTTTGTTTCATTAGGCCCAATTATAATGACGCCACCACCGGCTCCGTTTAGGCCGCAACTACCATCCGTATAGATGGTTATGTTTGGTTTCTGGAGTCCAGCAATAAAGCAAAGGGCGATGTTCTTCGCTCTTGTGGGGTCAGAGGAGGGCGGATTGGGTATTTGGGGGATGTCAGTGTAGTATTCAATGTGTGGAGTTTGTATCCAAGGTGGAAGAGGCCTATACTGGCTTTTTTGATAATGGTCTCGTTGGTTTAAAGTTGATTCGGTGAAGACTTCATCAACAATGGTTCTCCATCCTCGGTCTCTTTTCAGCCTTTGGTGGGTATTTCGGGTATGTATTGTTTGGAGAGGGTCATGCAAGGGATGGCTGTGGGATCGTTAGATTACTTGGGATGCCGATTGCTGTGCACGATATTTCATTGGTTTCAGGTTTGCTTCAAGTAAAAGAACATCGTTAGGTGTACTTGCTGTGCATCCTGTTATTATTCTGGCACATTTTCTTTGCAGGATTTCAATTTTTTCAACGGTGGTTTCGGAAGCACAGTTCATATAGATTGCTGATGCATAGTCACTCACAGGGCGCACGTAATTGGTATATGCAGTTCGGAGGTTCGAGTAGCTGTATCCCCAATCTCTCCCACATAGATACTTTAGTTGTTGTATTCTTTGGCTCAATTTCATATGCTTGTCTCTTATGTGGTATTTGAATGTTTGTTGTCGGTCATATGTTAGACCGAGTAGCTTTGGTGCATGTGTTACTTTTATTTTTTTTCCGTTTAGGGATAATTTCGGTTCTTCACGAGATTCTTCACAGGTTCCCAGTGCAAACCAGGAAGTTTCACATTTGTCAACATTCAATTTCATCTTCCATTTGATTGACCAGCGACTGATTCCGTTGACAGCAGTTTGGACTTTTTGGGAGGCTTCTCCAACAAATTTTCCTCGTGACCATAAGGCACAATCATCAGCAAATAAGCTGAGTTCAATTTCAGGGGGGATGAATTCTTCGAGGTCATTTATATATATCAGAAATAGAAGGGGGGAGAGTATACATCCTTGGGCGACTCCAGCTTTGAATGTTCGGCATTTACTAAAGGTCTGGTTAATTTTGACACGGTTTCGTCTGCCAGACAAAAATTGGTATATCCATCGTATTGTGCATTGTGGGATTTTGGCTTTTTGCATCTTGTGTATGAGACCGAGTATCCAGACTTTATCGTACGCTCTTTCAAAATCAAGGAGAGCTAGGACGGCACGCTTTTCGATTCTTTCTTGAAAGGTGTCATTCACGAATTGAGCCAACCTCATTGTTTGATCTTCTGTACTTCGGCATTTTCTGAAGCCTGCTTGAAATTTACTGAAGTATCCTTTGCGTTCCAAGAAATATTGTAATCTGGTGTTTATCATTTTCTCAATCAATTTTGATACACTGGACGTCAAGGATATGGGACGGTAACTTTGGGGTTGATCTTCAGGTTTGTTCGGTTTCACTTTTCGCGTCACAACAACATACTGCATGATAGACTTACCATCCCCACACACGAATTATAGCGTTATGGTTCTCACCACAAAAAAATAACAGTGTGCTACCGCTCTTCTGCAAACACAAATCGGCACAAACGATTCCTACATTTGAGAAAGTACCTAGTTTCACAAATATTCGATTTCGATTTTTCATACAGGAAGACAATTTTTTTGGTCCGGAATAAAAAAGTTATATCTTGATTTTTTTTTAAAAAAATGCAAGGAAGTTACAACGTTCAATAACAAAACAATTATCTAATGTAACCCTGATGATTGCCATGCCATCACATAGGAGTGTGGTACAATAAATGTTTTTTGCAGTCGTTTATCAGGTGTCTGATGGATAGGTTGTGTTCAATAAATACGGGAGCATGAAGAGAAAAAGCAAAGAAATTCAGTCATCACCAAGCATGTTACGTTGAAGCTTCGTTAAGTTCGTATTCTTATAAGTTTACCACATGCATACTTCATAAATTCGCATAAGTTAAGGACTTCGTTTTAAACACATTCAAACCTCGCATATACATAACAGTTTCGATTGTCCAATATACAGTGGCGGCCAAAAGTGTTTGAACTCTTATGCTGCAGAAATGTAAATGAATGCAATTAGAACCAGGCTGGAGTGAGTGCTCTGGGCTTCGGCTCCAGGTTAAGTATGGTGTCACTAATTAATCATACGGCAGAATGAGGTCCTGCGAGCCCAACAGGTATCTACTAGTGCTTGCAGAACCGGATTCGTCAACCGAGCCAAATCAATCAATGCCAATGTTCGGAATGCTCGTTTCGTGCGTGTTTTCGGGAATGCAATGTTCGTTCGTTCACTCGCTCGTCAGTCAGCCGACTCGCTCGTTCACAATATAGTTTTTATAATAACAAAAAGGGAATAACCAAAACAACAGGAAGCGCAATAGGCGCACACGGGGCACACACGAATACCGATAACAAACACAAACGTAACCGGGGCCGAGAATCTAACTCCAACAGAACTACAGTAACCCGTTCTCTTACATTGGAAAGACCAGACGGGTGACAAGATTTGGAATGGTTTAAATAAGAGAGATGCGGAGGAGAATAATGACACACACAAACAGGGGTCACCAGAAAGAGAACAATAACACTAAACAAAGGTAAACAAGGCACAAAAGGTAACAATACGGCAGCTTTACACAGCGATTTTTTTCGTGCTCTGAAACGGCCATCCATGTTGCACCTAAGTGCAACATTACAGAACCCACAGATGCGAATTTTGTTGGGGCTGAATTTTTAGATACGTAAGATTTTCGCACTAATTTCGACGATCTCGCTGTTCAGTAGGTGTAGGGAAACATTTTTTACGCTGGACGAAATTAGTGGGTCATGTGATGCCATCCCACCTAGCGCATTCCATAGTCACTTCACCACAATTTACCGGTTTTAGACCAGCAGTTGTTTTGTGTTTTTCTATTGGTTGTTTTGTTTTTCAAACGCCGCTTAGCCCAGCTTATCCTCACCTTTCTTTTTCTCTTCTTATTCTCTCAATATAAGTTGCGGCGGGATTGTATTCTGAAGGTGTTTTTGAGTCAGTTTTTGGGCCGGCTCGTGCCCCGTATGTGAACCCTATGATATTTCATCAAATAAACCAAACTACGCAAGTTGCGTTCGGAACCCGCGTTTGCTGTAGTTCGACGTCGTTTCGTCGCCGTTTCTTCGTACCACAGCTGTCTGAAGCTGTGCAGGCCCAGTCGTTGGACTGTTGCCTGGGTTTTGGGCCGTTGCTTGCCCGGTGCTGCGTTGGGGGCAGTGTGCAGTGTTGAGGTTCTCGATAACCTAGCACTTTGGTTTTGTGTCTGGCAGACTTGAGGGCTGTCCAGCACACCTGAAATCACCCGGTCCGGGGAACCCCTGGCATTTTGTTGCCAGAATTTTCGGACATAGTTTTTGCACACCGTCAACCCCCTGGTCGGCAAAATAGGTCTGTATTGAACTCGTACACTGCAGTCAAGCCACGCTCAGTGCTCGCTCTCGTTATCTAAAGCGCAGCTTTCTTGTATTGCGTCAGCGCGCGTTTTATTCGCGTTTATTCTACAACTACACAACGGGCATTCTATTTCTTCAGGCCAATTAATCAATACACAATCCGTAAAGCACCATATTAGCGTGGCCCCCGACTGGCAGTGTGACAAAATTGGAGTCTCCCGCCGAGACCTATTCCGACCGATCTGGCGCTCTCTCGTCGCCCATTCGCAGCCGTCAATTCGCTCACCCGCAGCCAAGCCGTGCGCGAACAACATTGATCGATCTCACCCTCCGTTGGTTTGGGTGGTTGTTCTCGATTTTTGATTTTATTCATCTTTAAATTTGGGCTGCGTATTTGTCGTTTCAATTTGGGCAATTATCTGAAACAGAAAAGTTTTACTATCTACTTCGCGCAGCAACAATAAGGGCTTTCGTTCCTACCGACTGGGCATAAATTCCGGCCTCGACAATATTTCGACTTTGCCCCCGCAAAAAGTCCCTGTTTTCGGATTTTTTGCGCCTTCGTCGGCTTTGTTCTGAAAAAGCCCGTCCTTATTCTCGGTCGTAGAATTTTTTCCGACCAAGTGCAACCCAACCCGGCTCGTTTTAGCCGCGATTCCCAATTTTCGGTCTTTTCTCTGCAGCCGAAATTTTCGTTCTTGGGTTTTGATTATTTTCAGCATTTTTTCTCCGGTCATTTTGCTTATAGGGACCGTGCTACTGGCTTTATTTCTGACGCCGGTTATTTGGCAGCTTTTTATCAATTGATTAGCCACAGTTTGAAATGCAAATGGAACCATCAGCAGATTTTGACGCTCAGCCGTCCTATGATGAGCTTGTTGTGATGCTCCAGCGCAAGACCAAAGAAGCTGACGCAGTTGGCGATCATGCTGATTATGTTGGAACCAAACTAGTAATTCTCAAACGCGCATTTCAAGCTAGCAGACAGCAATTAGCTAGCGTTCTGTCTGAGAAGCAGCAGCTAAGCGCCGATCTTGCTCAAAAGCAGACTGAAATCAACTATCTGCGCGCGCAAGTTCAGTCACTCACCGCGCCCAGCTCTACCGCATGTTTTGTTGCGCGGTCATCGTCGACTATTCAAACTGCTTCTGCGTCAAATATCGATTCTACCATTGCTTCGAACGTTGCGTCATCTGTCGCGCCGAGTTTTAACGTGGCTGCGCCGACACCAGCGACTGTTTTACCATCATCAACATCTGTCGTTGTTCCGCCAGCGCAACAACCCTCGTCGTTGGATCCGGCTTCTTTTACGGCGATCAAGCACCAATTTGATCTTCTTGAGGCCAAAGTTGATCGTCTATCTGGTCCATCTGATATTATCGAGCCTCCACCTTCGCTTGAGCAGCGCCTAAGTTCCAACGCCCAGATCAAAACCGAAATTATTGGCAGCAAAGCTCGCGATGCGATCAAACTGAAACCATTTAGCGGCGCTGAAGCAAATTTGACATTCGATTGCTGGCTATATCGCTTCGAACTGAAAGCCATGCAGGAAGAATGGTCGGATGTGCTCAAAATCTATCAGCTTGAGGCACATCTCGAGGGCAGCGCGTACGATCTATTCAAATCTATCCGCGAAGAAACGCGCAGTGATTGGTGCCAGCTTCGCACCGCACTATTATCGCGCCTAATGCCTATCGAAACGCGGCGTAGTCTATTCTGCGAATTCCTGGAAGCAGAGCAGCAACCAAACGAGACAGTCGATCAATTTTATAACCGTCTCACTCGCGCAGCTTCTAAGGCGTGTAAGTCGCATAGTCTAGCTGATTATGAGTCGACGCTGCAGTCAAAATTCGCCGATGGCCTTCTGCCGCATCTGCGCGCAGTGTTTCTGCAATTCGACCATTGTGCCGATCTGAACAAAACCGTGCAGCGTGCGCGTCGCATTGAGCACAACATCAAATTTGAGCAACAGCGCAGTAAATTGTCTTCTCTTCGTCGACCACAATCCACTATCGGTGCTGTTTCATCGACGCCTTTTCCGCCTTCCAATCGGCGTGGTGGCTGGTCGATTCGTCCAAGTATCGAAGGTCGTCATCGGCGTTGCAAGGTTGACTCGCGTGAACGCTGGTGTTCCATCAGTCGCGACTTGTTGCAATCGATTGGCATTTCTCAATTTGCCACAAATTCGTCGCGCATCAATTCGCTGAGTTCAACCACGACTGATGATAAGTCTGTATTCTTGAACGTTGAGTACAAGGGTCGCCGTCAGCGATTTCGCTTCAACATCAACGATTCTTCCTCAAATCGCGTGACCCTCGGCGCACCATTTGTTCAATGTTTTCAGTTGACGCGCAATCCATCTGGTAATCGTGTGCGCAATTGACATCGCCGTTTGTTCTGTATTTCAATTTCTGGCGTTTATTTCATTGGTGCCTTCATTTTCGCATTTCAAGCATGCGTTTGGTAATACAGCTAACGGCCAAGTATTCATGTTTATTTGCAACAGTCAGCCTTTCGCGTCGTCTCGCGTGTTTGTGCGATCAACCAACCGCTGAGATGCATATTCGCGTTAGCCTCATCCTCACTGCACCAGTTTACATTTGTGTTTTGGTTTTGTTTCGCGCTCCCAGTTGTCGCGTTTGACTTTTCAACAGTCGTTTATGCAATAGCGCAACAGCTACCTCTTTCAACGTGCGGCAACACGTCTTGCAATCATTGTTCGTCGTCTTTGCCGATTCGTCGTTCATGCTTGCATTGAAGGAGGCTCCGTCTTCATTCTCTACGCGCCGTAATTTGGCGTCGTCAACCACACAACATTTAAAATTGGCGCATGTCCATCGCGCCAATTTCGACACTTGCACCATCAACATCGCACGTTTACATCGCCTACTACTACATCCGTCGTTCACTGTCGTTCGATCCGCCATCATCGTGGACTGTCGTCGTTCGTATCATCGTTCGTTCGCTGGTTCGTACGTTGTAGCGTTTCGGTTCGAAAGAAGACGATGGAGTTGGTTACTAACGGGTAAAGTTTAGGTTAGGTTAGGTAGGTAGTATAAGATTCGCTTAATTATGGGTGCTATTCTCATTTTTCTTTTTGTAGGATTCTCGTTTTGAGTTTTCACCCTCTTATCTATACACCAGTTGACAATTTGATATGTGATGAAAATTAGGGAATTTTCATTTTTTGAGGGGGCTGTGTGATGCCATCCCACCTAGCGCATTCCATAGTCACTTCACCACAATTTACCGGTTTTAGACCAGCAGTTGTTTTGTGTTTTTCTATTGGTTGTTTTGTTT